>JAXBDA010000068.1:0-133673 GCA_036023075.1 Gaultheria prostrata | reverse complement strand
AGACAGAAGCTTGGATCTTCTCGCGAATCGTCGAGTCCGTCTGGTGGCAGGTCATACCATATTAACATATTATACCTCTTTTTGCACCTCCTTTTTTAGAAAGTAACTTCAAAGATCATGCATGTGGTCTGCCTCTCCCAAAATGTAAAATCGGGTGATGACTCTTTTCTTCTCCTTGGACTCCTGATCAAGTCTCTGTAGGAGCTTGAACGTTGTTTTCAGTGGGAGGGGTATGAATCGTATGATCTGGATTCTGGACCAAATCCCGTCCACATAATAATAACAAAATTTTAGGTTGAACCATGGATGATTGCTGGTAGTCAAGCTAACTTGCTCTCTTTTTTCTTCAGACTCTGACACCACATATGCAATCTGGTGCTGAAAATAGAGGTTTGGGTTCCCGTTCTAGTAAAAACTATCAAAGGACATCTAGTTTTGGTGATGAAGATCAGGTAAACGGCTCATTAGAGGTCTGGAAGAAGGCTTTCAAGGATGCCTGCGAACGGCTTTGCCCTCTTCGAGCTGGGGGGCACGAATGTGGTTGCGTACCTGTGCTGCCTAGATTGGTAAAATCTGCGCTCTTTTCCTTAACTATGCATAGTTGAGGTCTAGCATCTGACAATCCCACGTTTTTATTAACTGAAATATTGATTATACTCAAGCAGCAAATTGGACAAATAATAGAAAAGGAGGAGACTTGTTGAGCTTGCTGCTACCTTGGAAATACTAGACTATTCTAAATCACCTGCAAATTGGGGCCTTTCTATGATCCAGATTCATGTTTTGTGCTATGTTGGATCCCGCTTTTTGTACGAATTAGTTGTTTGGCAGAATTCGCATACAAGAGTATATTTAGCATGCTTAAATGTCATTCCTAACATTCTTTATGATCAACAGTTCGGTGAATTCGTCCAGTGCTTGGAACAAAGAAAGTTTTTTCCTCTACTTTTGATAAACATTTCTTTCTGATGAAGTCACAAATCCTATTATATTGCTTGTTGGTCTTGAAGAAATGAAAAAAAGAAAATCACTTGCGTGTTGGAAGTGAGATTCAATTATGAAATGCAGTCAGCCATATTCCATACCTAGAAACATGATTCAAATGCATCTCTTGCATGTGGCTAGATCATGGAGCAGTGCATGGCAAGATTGGATGTGGCAATGTTCAACGCTATTCTATGTGAATCGGATGATGAAATTCCCACTGATCCTGTCTCTGATCCCATTAGTGAAGCGAAGGTTCTCCCTATTCCAGCAGGGAAAGTAAGTTTTGGGGCTGGTGCACAGCTGAAAAACGCGGTGAGACCCCTATGATCTCAAGCTTCCTTCCTTAGGCGCCTTTTCTTGTCATTGTTCCCTGACACTTCTCCATTTTTTAACCCATGGAAGTGATAGAGAGCAGTATGTCTAACCAGTTTATCATTATGCTGGGAATATTATATTTTTACTCTTATATTTTCACCACTAAATTGAAGTACCACACTATATATAATAACTGTATCATTCTATTTTGCTTTTAAATTAAACTATTCTTTCTCATTTTTTATGGGCCGGGTAAACCCGACCCCCTATCAGGTCAGGAATGGGAGTACCCACAAATTACCCGGTCGGGGAACGGGGCGGGGGAGGCTTGTTCTACTTTTCGGGTCGGGTTATGCCAAAACGCGCCCTCCCTCGCCTCGTTGCCATCAATATAGAATACAATTCGGATTATTTTGGCCTTTTTGAGATTAATTCAATGATCAAAATTGTTCACTTCCTAGATACTGCAATAAAGATCATACACGTGCAAAAAAAATAGCATGGTTGGATATCGATAACTATACAAAAAAATTACCTGATTATAAAAAAAAATTGCTAAATATAATTATAAACAACAATATGAAATGAACATATTTCGATGATTTATCCAAGAAATACTAATTCACTCTAAGTTCTTACGCGAATGATCTCCATGGCAGAAGGTACGAGTTGAAGAGTTCGGATTGTTAAAAATGAGTTCGAATCGGATCGAAGACGGTGTAAACTATACCAACCCGAAAGCTAGCAAACCATGGAACCGAAAGAATCCAATCCCCAATTGTAGTCCCACATCGGTTCCTGACGAAACTTCTGCTCCATATATAACCCACCGTCTTGAGGAGACAAACTGCCGGGCTCGGTAGCGCGAGCCTGTAACCAAAGCTTGGGGCATTAAGGGTGTCGAAGGGAGATCAAGGGAGTGGGCACAGACCTACTGGAGTTTGGGCGCTACAGGCTCGCCATAACCGGTGAAGTTCCATTGCTGGGCGAGGCAGGGGGGCCAGCGCCCTTCGCTAAGGGCGTCCGTTTGTCGGAGGCTATGCTGGTATGGTCAGCAGGTTGTACTAAACAAGCACACTGCTGATCGTTTAGGGAAATACCCTTCTCAATTCTCCTCCGTCTGAAAAGCGGAGTGGGTTGATGATGGATGCCCATCTCTTCTCCACAGACCCTAGAAAAGGGTGGGGTGGGTGTCTGATGGATGTTTGGGCTGGCTTGACAGAGCAGCCATTCTACCCTGCATCCAGTTCAAATGTGGAATTATGTGAGCCTGTACTCGTAGGGAAAACCCACCTCTCTCCCGACAACACCCTTTTTCTTTGAAATTCGAGAAAATTGAAGCTTTTATAGAAAATTGTCTTTTAACAGAGTGCTAAAAACGAGAAATTCAGGCTTACAATTAGGCAAACTTGAACCCTTCTTTTCATCCTTTGTCTAGTTCTTTTATCTTTCCCTTCTTTTTATGCTTCATCTTGGGCCAAGGGAAGATAAAGAATTGGGGTTTGCATTAGTCTGCTTCCTCTCTCTACTAGTAAAACTGTTTTTTTCAGCAAAAGAAAATGTCTTCTTTCCTCTCTTTTCGTTATATTTGTAGATTTATGGTGACTGAGTTAACAATGTCAAATCCATTCATTTGGAATCCGCATCTATCCAAACAGAGGCTTAAGCTTTTAAAAATTGTACTATGAACATCGTAAGAGCACTTCTTTTTTTTCCTGATTCAATTTGATACAGGATCCTCTTGAGGCTGAGGAAGGTGTGCTCCGTTGATGAATTCGATTCACCTTTATATGCAATTGTTGACAACATCCAGAATTCGAGTTCACCTACTCCAATAAAATCCAGTTGGGTATCGACAGAGAAAGGCAGCCGGAATTCTGTGAGGTATGAGCTTCTTCGGGAGGTATGGATGAATAGTGAGTAGGAACACTGGACTAGACTGAACTAAGATTTGGTTCCTTCATCCCATGGTTTAAACATCAGAGACAGCTTCTTGGATGTAGTCGGTTGGAACCGGTTTTGAGAATCAGGGAAAACCCTCTAAAACCCAAACTGCAAACCCTACTCGAGATTTCTATCACCAACACTTGAACTGTATACTCCCCCAATTTATCAACTAAACACCTTTTCATTGAAATGCTTCAACTGTAAAACAAAGAAAATTTGACACTTCTACCATAGCCAGCTCTGTAACTTCTATCCTCAAATTTCCACCATTTAACAATGGTATTGAGGAATATTATATATTTTCTGTTCATCAGACTTGTTGATTCAGAGAACATTTTCCGCGAAGATTCAAGACTTGTTGATTCAGAGACGTAAAGCATTTTCCGCAAAGATTCAACACCAGTGCAAAGAGAGAGGAGCCCAAGACAACACAGTCAGTGAGACACAAAGACATCATTTATATGGGAAACTACTGAAAATTGCCAAGAAAAAAGATACAAATAGCATGCATGACATATAACGCCAGAAAAATGCCAAGAATATTCTCTCTCCAGTTCAGCTTCTTGCTGAAATCACGTTACAAACAAACATCGCCAAAAACACGTTGCACTTGGAAAACAAAAACGGGGAGAAAAAAAACCCTCAAGTCTTCAAAAATAAGCAGGAGCTTTTCACCGGGAAAAAACTCCAGCTAACTATGCTACACTCGCAATTGTGGTATATACTATAATGACGAACAAGAATTGAGCTAGTCAAGAAGATCAGATTGTGTGAGATCATGCGGTCAGCTTCTGTGAAGAAGAGATGACATTCATATGCTGAAGATGTAATGCTGCCAGAAGACCTTGCCAGGTTTCTCCAGGTGCACTGGCTGCTTGAAAGTCGAGGAGCTTCTTTTGTTGCCGATAATAATCTTCTAACGGCTTGCTCTGAAAAAACAAAAAGAAAAAAGCTGTTAGAGAAGATTGTCTTCCACCAAGTTCTATAACTGAAACTGCCAAGGTACTAACCCGAAATCCTTGTAAGCATGGATTAAGATTGAAAAATAACGCAAAGACACAAAACATGTCAGGTGAATCAATGCAGTTTTAGAGATTTTAGGATGCTATTCTCTCTTCAAAAGTAACCACAATACTACATAGTAGAGCATGGGGTACAAACAAGTTTAGAAATGCGCCCAGAAAAATGCAATCTAAATGCCTAAGTAGATTCATATTAGAAGAATCCCAAAACTTGCTATCAAAGATCAAAACTAGCTGTTTTTACCATGAGTACTCCCAACCTCAAGGCCAATAACAATGAAATGAAATTGTTGGAAATGGCACCCAACACAACAAGGGACAGGGGATAAAATAAGGGAACAATGGACATGGGAAGTATGGAACAAAAATAGTGCGAATATGAACATTCAGGAAAATTGCAATCATTAGGAACCATCTCAGGTCTGGGCAAATTTGAGAATTTGTTTCAGATCACAAATAGCAATAATATATAAACTTATGAAGTGTACCTGCTCAGCATGGACTCTGAGTTTATCTTTCCAGGCAACTTCTGCATCAGAACTTGAAGAACTTGGATACCCAGACTTGGTCATGCTGAGAAATTCTTTTCCCGGAGAATAAATTCCAGTTCTCATATGTTGATTCAACAAGAAATCTTCCGCGCATTTGAAATTCACAACCAAATCAATATCAGCAATTTGGTCAAGGATCTCCTGCATCATGTCAACAATCCAAACTGTAAAGCCTCAGTATTTCTTATTGACTGCAGCTATGATAGAAGCCAACCATAAACTAAGCGTCAGTGGAACTACCACAAGAGTGATTCCTTCAAAACAGTTATACATTTAATTTCATAGGGTGTATGCAAGGTATTGCTCAAATTACTTAAAGAAAGCATAACTCTTGGTTGTTTAATTGTAGCATGTGGTGACTACAAATTAAAGGGTACGCTTATCTTCCAATGAAAGTGTAAATGCTTTGAGAAAAACTTTCAACTCACAGCTTGGATTCTTGTCCGTGGAATTCCATCTAGAATAAACCCGGTTTCACCCCTGGAGTAACCTTCTTCCAACCTCTTCGACAACAGACCAAAAATTATATCTTCTGGAACAAGCTTCCCTTGGTTCACAGCATTCACAATCTAATTTCAAAACAATAATCAAGTCATAAATTGACATAAATTCGAAGCAATAAACTACCCAGACAAGCTAAAAACTGTAGCCACGCAATCCCTGAAGCACACAACCAACTGTAAAACAGGCATTCATATAAACACAAACATTCTTGAAATGATATAAGAATGACAATCACAGGCTTGCTTTATAAGAACTCAAAACCATGGGCAGACACAGGATTTCAATAGGTTTGGGGGGGCAAACATTGAATTGAATCGTGACATGTTAAAAGCAATATTAATCCTGCCAATATAAGTTGTAAAATAATACCAAAACTAGTATTACATATATATACTCAATCAAAGTAACTTGTAAAAATAGCATTATTCTTCCAAAACTCTTGGTTGGGTGGGTGTTGAATTGTTCAAACTGGTGTTAAACAGGCAAACATCACTCCAGATCCGCTGTCCCCCTTTGGTGTCCCTCTTTGGTGTCCTACCCCTCCACAGCTGCCACGTGGCACACTAAAAAACCCCTTTAGTCTATTAAATCCTCTATCCGTTAAAACCCATTCTCTTAAACCCTTGGTTCCAAAATTCGAGCTCTACCAATGGCAGTTTCATAGTCTCCAAAACCTCCAATCCTCTCCCCTCTCCACCTCTCCACCTCACCACCTCACCACCACTTCCAACCTCACTTCGTCAATCTCTTGCTCATAGCTTTTCCCTCAAGAACCACCAATCGGCGACGCCGACCTATTATCGTCTTATCTTCCAGTACGCCACTCAACCCTTTTGATAATTCACTGCTTGTTCAATTGGATTGTTCTGTTCCATGTTTTGAATGCTAGAAATTTTTTCTTCGTTAGTTTAGATTGAGTATTTTGTTCAATTGGATTACTGAATGTACCAGAATCAAAAAATGATATGGCGATTGAGCAAAAGAGAGCCTTACTCGAACACTACGGTCGATCCCGATGAGTTCCTATCTGAGCCTTCTCCACCAAAGGTCTTTCTTTCTCTGTATATGTATCAGTTTAACATGAATGTTCGAAAGTATCTCTTTTTGTCGACAAGGCATAAGTTGATGAAACTAAAGGGTTCTAATGGAGAGCGGGTTTTAACGGAGAAATGATATAACGGACTAAAGGGGTTTTTTAGTATGCCACGTGGCATATGTGGAGGGGTAGGACACCAAAGAGGGACACCAAAGGGGGACAGCAGATCCGGAGTGGGTGTTGAATTGTTCAAACTGGTGTTAAACAGGCAAACATAGATGATTTCAACGTTTTCGATATAAAAACTACTACAATTTTAATATAAGTTTGATGTGGGATGCACCAAAAAATGTGGACATATTAGCCTTTCAATTAAATTGTCTATATTTACACTCAGCAGATCATAAGCTCGAATTCGCTCCAATTCATGAAAATTGGTAGTAGACGTACAAGTTTCATGTGCTCACTTTCTCTTTATACATCTCCAGAATCCAGAATGTCAGTTTATTAACCCAAAAAAACGACATAAAAAACAAACACTCCAAAAACGTCATTTGCATTTCCTAATTTTTTTTCTCTTGCTTTTTGCTCAGCAACCAAACAGCGGATGGAGGGAAGAAAGAAACCTGTTTGTAGAGAGAGGAGAGAGGGTGGAGCTCTTGACGAACGAGAGAGCCCATGGAAATGTGAGGCACGTGGAGAAGCTTCGACAGCCTCTCGGCGTACACGTGCTTCTTCGCCAGTGGGTCCCCCATTATAACCCACTGCACTCCCCTTCCCGTCTCCGATCCATCCGTTTCCTCGATCGTACGGTTCCGATTGCGCCAAATTTCACTCTCGTACTCCTCCTCTTCGTCGTAATCGTACTGGACCTGAGCCGCCGCCGACGATCCGTAAGCTTTGATTGAGGAGACCGTCCCTAGCCACCGTCGCAAATCCGGTTGCGCCGCTAGTCTCGAGCGGCAGAGTGCGGCCATGGCGGCGGTGGGAGGGTGAGAGAGGTTTTAGTGCGAGAGCGGCGGGGAGAGAGAGAGAGAAGGGTTTGTTTGAATGGAAAGAGAGGGTTTGAGGTTTAAGAGAGAGAGAGGAGAATATTCTGGAAATGACACTGTCTTTGTGGTGTAATTACAGTGATGCCATGTTAAACGATTGGTTGAGAAGTTTACGGGACGGGAGTGAGAGGAAAGAGTGGAGAAAAGAAATTTGCGGCTTGTGCCCCCCTTGGGTTGATGACGCGTGGGAAAACGTCAAACAAAACTATTGCCGGCGGCCGGCGTTCTAATACGCACGTCATGAGTAATACGTACTCGGCGAGAATATTCCTTACACCAGCGGTCTAAAATCATTTTTTTCCACCGCCGCCTTTGTGAGTCTCATTAATGGCCTTGTTTGTTTTGGTTCTCAAAAATCGGTTTTCTCAATTATTATCTAATTATTACCCTTATTTTTAAATATTCTTTTCATTTTTCTCTCTATCTCTTTCTAATCATTAATTCATATTTTTAAATTATTATCTCTATTTCTCCCTCTAATCATTACAAAAATCAAAATCCAAAACTCAAACCAAACACTACCATTGTGTATTTTGATTTGAAGCGTTTCACTTTGTAGGCCAACAAAGTAGTACATCTATGTAAAGAAAATCAGTTTGATCGGAAATCGACATGTATATCAAAGTTTGAATATTGTTTTTTAAAATGGACGGTTGTGAATTTTAAAGTTAAAATGTTCAAGACCGTCCATTTCACAGAACAAAATTCAAAATCTTATACACTTATCGATGTCCGATGAAACTAATTTTTTACGTAGATGTACTACATTGCGAGCCCTACAAGATGAACCGTTCAAATCAAAACCATTGCTAGCTGGCGGCGTTCTAATACACGCGAGGACGAATTTTGTGTAACGTAGCTGTACATTCATGAGTAGGAGTAATAATTACTGATATGTAACACTCCTTTGGAGTAACTCTAGCCCGTAAACAATTTTTTACTGAAAATTGAATGAGAAGTCAAGTAAAAGCTATCTTTGGTATCATTCGCTCCAATGGCAAACTCGATTTTTACTCCAAAAACAATTCAAAAACCTCTTAATTTCTCTCTCTCCTCACATTCACCCCCAAAATCATTCCCAAAACTACCGCCTTCCACCACCAACGTCGAAACCACCACTGCCTACCACTATGAAATAACCACCGACGTCGAAAGCACCACCAATGTCAACCGCCACCAGATCTGAAACCACCAACGTCGAAACACTTCGACGTGCACCTGATTTCGTCGCCAGCAACAACCACCGCCTACCATCGTAATGTAGTCATTAGAAATTTGATTCAAGGTTTGAGTCTCCCCAACTTTGGGGGAAAATATGAGTAAAGTTTGATTTGGTATGGGTTTGGTTCCACAACTGGAGCAAGATTTTGAGGGTTTTTTCCCCTCAAATTCAAATTTGGTTCTAAGTTTGAGTTAGGGCTGGAGCTGCTCTTATACCGGCGTCGTAAAACTGTTCTTTTCTAATTTCTATCATTGCCTTTGTGAGCCCCATTGTATTAATTGTTAAAGCATTCATCTTGTAGGCCCACAGAGTAGTCCATTCATGCAAAAAAAAATTAGCTTGTTTGGTTTGGGTTTTCAAACTGGTTTTCACAATTATTACTCACATTTCTCTCTACCCATTACCCATATTTTTAATTATTACTCTCATTTTTCTCTCTATCTCTCCAATCATTATCCCTATTTTCAATCATTACTTCCATTTCCCCATCAAATCATTACCCCAAAACCCAAATCATACAAGGTTAGCCCCAGTGTCCGATGACTTTCTAGAGGCGACGGTGGAGTTCCACCTCACCTGTAGCGGTAGAGGCGAAACTCAATCTGAGGGAACTCGTGGATTTTCCATTGCTTTTTACTAATGATTGGTTATTTTCTTGCATTTTCGGAACCAATAATGTCTTTTGTACTTGTCTTTTTCGTTTAATGAACGTATTATCTTTCTAGTTAAAAAAAAAAAAGATTAGGTGGGGAGAGATCACAACCAATGGAATTTTCTGGAACTTTTCCAAGAGAGAGGGCAAATTGCTGGAGGCTCATGGAAGGTTCTGGAAGACCTTGGAGCACTCAAAACGTGTTGCAGCACTTATGTATAGAACAGTGTGGTCTAGGACTTCCGTTGACTTCGATGACATTTGACAATCTAACAATTGAAACTCACCACAAACTGAAAGATTTGTAGTACACCCCAACCAACACAGTAACACGCTAATGACAAGACCGTAGTATTTTTTTTATAACAAATGTTCGGATCAATTTACGCACATTTCTACTAATTTCGGAAGTTTCGAGATAACGAACGGTCATAACTCCCGATGCCCTCAAGAAATTTGCTGTCAAGGGAAATCGAACCTGAGATCTTAGGTGAGAGTAAACCTCTAAGTTCCAAGTCAGAACCATTTTTCATCCTTAGATTAGATACCACAAAGTGAGATTCAAACTGAAATGAAGGAGCTTATATATACTCCCTCCGTCCCAAAAAGTTTCTTACTTTTCTTTTTTTATTGTCCCAAAATATAGGGCCAATTTAAAATTTTCAACATAGGAAAGTTGGTAAAATTTAATTTTTGTCATTGAGATGCTTTTAAAATCGAAACAATGAGACCAAAAGCTAATTGAAAAATTTAAAGTGCACTCAATTTTTTTGAAAAAGTACTCTGATTACATTGACAGCAAAATTTTCCGCTTTCTGGAAAACAATTTAAATTCATAACTTGATTAACTTCTACTATTTTATTAGAGTTAAGTAATGAATGACAAATTTGAAAAGTTACAAATTTTGGGTACGTACTATTGTGTATTGTACAAAAATGTTGAAATTTATAAGTAGGACAAACATTTCGGGAAGGAGGGAGTATTTTTTTTCCCGACTATCGGGGTGTTAGGGCTAACTTATGCGCACCTCGATTAATCCCCTCCCCGGTTCGTTTCAAAGACAGACCATCCATGCGGGGACAAAATGATTCACAAGACACTACTTTATTGCAGTCTAATTCCAATAATTGAACTCTAATTAATTCAATGGAAATCAAACCCATTAATCAACCGGACTAACTTTTGAGACTGAGGGACCTTATTTTTGGTAAAACGTTTGAAAGAAGATTCTAAAATAACCATAAAAAAAATTGGCATATAAATATCTGGAAATTTTATTACAATGGCCTTCTAATAGGCGCGAAACTTATCATCACTACAGAAAGAATCAATGAATCTCCTAGACACCCATGAGTATAACATAAGTGCTACGAATAGAAACGTTTAATTGTGCAAAGATCTAAACATAAATGTGTCTGAAACCATCCGATATAAATGTAATTCCTCCAAGGCATTGCTCTATACAGAAAAGAAATGTGCAACAATATCAAGCCATCATATTCCTAAACTCCTCAAAACTCAAAACCCCATCCCCATTCAAATCAAACTGAGAAATCATAAACTCACAATCCCCAATGCTCTTCTTCTCCCCAAGCTTACTGAGCATCCTCTTCAAACTCCTGGGCGTAATACTGCTGCTCTCATCCATTTCTTCATACATCTTGAACGCCTCCTTCAAATCCTTCACTTTCTCCTCCTCCTCTGTTCCTTCCACTAACCTGATAAAGTCCTCCAGCCCCAACAGCCCGTCGCAGTCGGAATCCGCTAGTAAAACCACCGCCTCCGCCTCCGACTCCGATATCTCCCCGCCTATCGTTCCCAGACAGAGACGCAGCTCCGACGCCGAGATCCTTCCGTCTCTGTTTTCGTCGAAACAGTTGAATACTCGCTCGTACTGCTTGTTTTTTCCGTCCATTCAGAATGAGATATATGCACGTAAGTTAATTCGAACACCTGAATTACAATAAAAAAGGTTTGTATACAAAGAGATCTAGAGAGAGAGGTAAAGAAGGATTATCAATTTGATGGATAATTGATTGGAGTTGTTGTTCAAGTGTGCGTATATATATTGGAAAGGAGGGGTCCGCGTGAGTGAAGAAATGTGATGTGGAGGGTATTTTGGTAATAGAACGCTGAATTTAGGTACGTAAGAGGTGACTTCAAAGGGGATAGGAAAAGGAATCAACGGAGAAGGGGGGGTGTTTTGACATAAATGGACATGAGGTATTTTAATTTTTCTGTAGATAAGAGAGGATGGAGCAAATTTCAATTTAGATACGCGGATTCTGGAAGAAGAAGATGACGAAGAAGAAGGTAATCGGAAAGGTAACGTCATCGATGAGAATTCCGGTCAACTGCCCACGGGAAACATTTTGGTAGGCAGTAGTGGATTGCTGAGTGGGATTCTTGTGACTTTTCGAAGTACTCGCTCTATAGATTAGTATTGTGGTTTCATTTATTTTTCTGTTTACTGTACTTTTTAATTTTTGGATAGGAGCACCACGTGTGTCTCGGTTTGGAGTCTTATCTTTAACAATGCCTATCATTTTTCTTTTGTGATTAGGGGTGCAAACGAGTTGAGATTTTGTGAGGTTTTGAGCTTGGCTCGTTAATTAAAATAGTTTAAAACTTGAGCTCGAACTCTGTTCCTTGAGCTCTCAACGAGCTGAATCTGATCCATTTACTAAATGAGTATATGTAAATAAGTCGAGCTTATGGCAATGAGTTGAGTTTTTTCAAGCCGATTCCATCATAAAGCTCGATTATTGAACGAGTTAAGTCGAATTGAGTTCTTAACAAGCTACAAGCTACAAGCTACTGGTGAACAGTCGGTACGTTTGCAGCATCCTTATTGTGATTAAGACAGAAAAATTAATCCATATTGTGGGATGAAAAATGCAAGATGTTTAATTACCCCAAAAAAAAAGGGGAATGATTTTCACACTCCCCTTTTATCCATTGACACTCCCTTTTTGTCTTTTACTTATGTGAAATTACTACATTACCCTTACATCTTGAGTCATTTTTTCATGTGAAGGGCAATGTAGTAATTTCATATGAGTAAAAGACAAAAAGGGAGTGTCAATGGCTAAAAGGGGAGTGTGACAATCATTTTCCAAAAAAAAAATGCAAGATGTTCTTTTTCAAATAGATGTTGCATCTCTAAGCGACTGAAGGGCGGATTATCCCGCGATCACTTTATCCAAGTTTCATATTTTTATTAAAATTGTAGTAGGGTTTTATATCAAAATTTTTAAATCATAGTATCTGCTCACCCAACAACAATTTGAACAACTCAAAACCCGCCCAACGAATGGTGTCGAGAAAGATAAGTAATAATATTTTGATTGATTATAGTCCATGCATTTTGTGAAAATTTATTGCATTTAGGGGGAGTGACATTGATAAAAAGGGGAGTGTTAAAGTCATTTCCTTCTTTATAATACCCAAAAAGAATTTATTTATCTTAACATAGAGCTTGACCATCAGATGCCCGTCTAGCTCAGTTGGTAGAGCGCAAGGCTCTTAACCTTGTGGTCGTGGGTTCGAGCCCCACGGTGGGCGTGTATGTTTATCTTTTTCCACTGCGGTTTTTATTTATCTTTTTCCTCTGCAATGTTTGTGGGCTTGCACGTTCTACTTGATAGCCCAAAACCTTGTTTGGTTTGGATTTTAGATTTAGTTTAGGTAATGATTGAAGAGAGATAGCAAGAGAGAAATAAAAATAATGATTAAAAATAGAAAATAAGGGAAATAATTGGAGAGAAATGTGAGTAATAATTGAAAAATTCGGTCTGGAAACTCAATCAGCTATGGTGGAAAATAATTTATGTGAAGATGGTGATGGTGCAAATACATTCTGTGCTTTTAACCCAACTCAAGCCGAAGAAACTTATTCAATGGTCACCGCCAACCGCTTTTGGTCCCAAATCTTTGGGGTTGCTTTTTCCAATAAACGGTAGTTACATTTCTTTATGTTATTTGTACTAGTAACCAGTTTATGGATGAGTGCTCTTGGAGTAGTCCGTCTAGCCCTGAAACTATGTGCCTATGATTTCGTTTCACAGGGAACTGCGCAGCGGAAGATCATGAATTGGTATTCGTGCGGTTACAATGTGATTTTGTTCACCCTTACAAAAAAGGGTAAGCGTTACCCTCATTCTAATTGGTCGAAAAAGTGCAGGTAGGTCCCACCACAAACTAATCCCATTATTACAAAAAAAAATGTATTGATCCCGTAGACCCTACACAATTTTCATCAATCAAAGTGAGGATAATGTTCATCCTCTTTAAATGAGGGTCAACAAAACCGGACTCCTCTTTGCTTAATAAGTTGCGGTTTTATAAGTACCATATGAGATTCGTTTTTTCTTTTCGGGAAAGTCTACTAACACAACATATTACACAACCATTTATACAACACGAAAACTTGCCCACATATGTGTGTTGTATAAATGGTTGTGTAATGCGTTGTGTTAGTAGACTTTTTTTTTTTTATAACCATAATGAAGAACAAACAAAAGTATAGAAATTTGCTAGATTTTATTCAGTTTAGGTTCTTATTTTACACTACCTCTCAATGCAAATTAAGAGACCATCTACAACCCGTCCAACTGATCCCTAAACTGGTCCAGACACCGAATTATTACTGGTAAATATTTTTCTGTCTACAACCCATTAATCTTCAAAATTACGACTAGAGATTGAACCAATTGTCCATGAGAATTCCTTACAATTGTGCTTTTTTCACATGCTAAATCTCAAGCTGCCGTGACTAGAGGTTTACAAGAGCTTTCACATAATGAGATGAATTCCTCTCCTTCTGGTAATGCTTCAACCAACTTCCACAATTTCTCCACAATTTCCCCTGCACTCGGTCTCGAACATGGATCACTTTCAACACAAGCTCTAGCAAGATTAGCCAATGTGACAGCTTCATCAAATGAATAATTCTCCCCCAATGCATTGTCCATCCACCCCCTCAATTCCTTCGCACTCTCCGTTCATAAAATGGATTTGATCATCTCCGACAACCGAACATCCTCTTCTCCTTCCCCACCTCCCCTCGTTATGGGTTTTTCGCCGGATAATACCTCAAGCAGAACCACACCATACGCGAAGATATCAACTCCCGGAGAAATAATCCCCTGTTGGAGAAATTCGGGTGCTAGATACCCTTTATTCCAAAACTGTTGTTCCTCATTTTCATCTTCACTACTTGGATTGAAGTCTTGGGTTGCTTTTCTCAGATCCTCGATCGTATATCTCTTCACCGAAGACCTACGGGGTATGATGTCGATGATCTGACCATCAAGAGTACCCTGGGAAACTTGATCAAATGAGACCTGTTTTTGGCTCGTGGTTCGGACGCTTAGACTAAGATTTTGTAGCTCCGAATCTGCCATTTTGCTTGGAATCTCCTTGTTCTGTTTCCTCTTCTTCAATTGAACCACTGCAAGGACTGCTGCAATTGCAATGCCAATTCCAAATACAACCACGCTAACAGCAACATAAATCCCAATCTTCATCCTCATTCTCGACCTTTTCTTCCTTGGATTAGTTACTGGAGAAATAATCCCAATCTTCATCCCAATCTTCATCCTCATTCCAAATACAACGTACATTTTTTACTTCAGAAAGTTATACAAGAAAATCCCACTTAGGCACTCAGTAATCCATCACTTATTACCTAAATGTTTCCACTGGGTATAAATATATATATGGCAGTTGACCGTAATTCTCATCGATGACGTAACTTTCCGATCACTTTCTTCTTCGTCATCTTCTTCCAGAACCCGCGTTTCTCAATTGAAATTTGCTCCATCCTCTCTTTATCACCTCATGTCCATTTATATGTCCAATTACCCCACTTCTCGGTTGATTCCTTTTCCTATCCCCTTTGACAAGTCACCTCTTACGTACCTTTCGTACCTTAATTCAGCGTACATACTACCTGCTTTTACCAAAATACCCTCCAAATTCACATTTTTTCGGTCAACCCACGCGGACCCCTCCTTTCCATATATATACGCACACACTTGAACAACAACTCCAATCCAATTATCCATCCAATTGATAATCCTTTTCTCTCTCTCTGGATCTCTCTCGTATACAAAATATTTTTTTATTATAATTCAGGTGTTCGAGCCAACTTACGTGCATATTTCTGATTGTGAATGGACGGAAAAAAACAGGAGTATGAGCGAGTATTCAACCGCTTCGACGAGAACAGAGACGGGAAGATCTCGGCGTCGGAGCTGCGTCTCTGTCTGGGAACGATAGGCGGGGAGATATCGGAGTCGGAGGCGGAGGCGGTGGTTTTACTAACGGATTCCGACGGCGACGGGCTGTTGGGGCTGGAAGACTTTATCAGGTTAGTGGAAGGAACAGAGGAGGAGCAGAAAGTGAAGGATTTGAAGGAGGCGTTTAAGATGTATGAAGAAATGGATGAGAGCAGCAGTATTACGCCCAGGAGTTTGAAGAGGATGCTCAGTAAGCTTGGGGAGAAGAAGAGCGTCGGGGAGTGTGAGCTTATGATTTCTCAGTTTGATTTGAATGGGGATGGGGTTTTGAGTTTTGAGGAGTTTAGGAATATGGTACTTGATTTGTAGATTGTTATGTACATTTCCTTTTTGTGTAGAGCGATTCCAGTAGGAACGACGTATATAGGTTGATTGATCCGGACACATTTATGTTCGGATCTTTATACGATTGAACAAATCTATTCGGAGCAGTTATGTTATACTCACGGGTGTCTAGTAGATAATCTTGATTCTTTCTACAGTGATGATGAGTTTGGCGCTAAGAGCATCTCCAAGCTAGTCACCTATTTTTTTCATCAAATTTTGCTTTGATGATATGTGTGGTAATTTGATGCCTTATTTTTTATGTTTACAAAATTGTGATTACAACTCACTCAACAAATACTTATCCAAATATTGTGGATTGAGCTAAAAATTGTGACTCATGCCCGGTGAATTGAGAGCATTGATCAGGAAGTTGTGACGATTGGTCCGAATATTGTGGATTATACCCACAAAAATTAGATTCTTGTTGGTTTTGGAATCCATGATGTAATTGGGAAAAAAAAAACTCAAACCAAAAAAATGAAACAATGAATATTTATATAAAAAATATAGGCTTATCAATAGGAGAATTCAAACTTTAAATACAATGGATGAGTTCAATCTTCAAATAGGGATGTTGAGTTCAAATTTTAAATATGGTGTTTGTTTCAACAACAAGATGCCAACGGGAAATATGTCAATGGGAAATACATAATAACGTAAAAGTTTTTTTTTATTATAATAAATAATTTGATGACTCACTATATTTGATAAGGGAGGAAGGGTCACTAATTTTGGTGTTCACTTTTGATGTGTGGGTTGAAGCAATATTTTTCAACATTACTCATCAAAAAACTTAAAATTTGGTATTTAATGAGTGGATTAGAGATGCTTAGAAGGCCGGTGTAATAAAATTTTCAGATATTTATATTACATATTTTGTTGGTTATTTTAGAATCTTATTTCAAACATTTTTTCAGTTTACTTATATGCAGTGTCCCCCCTCAACTTCAAGGGTTTGTCTGGTTGGTTAGTGAGTTTGTTTTCTATGCAATTAATCAGGGTTTAATTTTTGGAATCGGACCACAATAGAGTAATGTTTTGTGAATTCCTTTGTCCCTGCATGAATGGCCGTCTTGACCAAACTAGGGAGATGATTGATCGAATTGTGCAAAAGCTAGTCCGAGCATCCCGACCGTCAGGAAAAATATACTACTCCTATATAGAGCATGTTTGGGCGCCTATTTTTTTCATTTTCCAATTCTCATTATTTGCTTATGGGTGTTTGGAAGAGAAATCCCTGAACTCCTTCTCTCAAAATAAGTTTTGCATTTTACACAATCTAGGGTAGAAGTGAAAAAGAGGTGGGGGAGCTCCTTTTTCATTTCTCATTCTCGTTTTGCATTCTCCCAAAATGTTTTGTGAATTCCTTTGTCCCTGCATGAATGGCCGTCTTAACCGAACCAGGGAGAGGATTAATCGAGTTGCGCATAAGCTAGTCCGAACACTCCGACCATCGGGAAAAATATACTACTCCTATATAACGTCCTTCATTTCACTTTGAATCTCGCTTTTTTGGTATCAAAGGACGATAAAGAAAAGGGCTAAGCTATTCGAGTTCATGTCCAGATTTATCTTCAGGCCAAATTTGAACAGGTTAATATTTGATTCAATAGTAATACTATTTAAAAAGTCAAGCTACTCGAATTTTGTTCTCATGATAGGTTCCATTAAAATTTATTCGAGAGATCGATTACCTTGATAAACAAGCTAGGGGTTGGCAAGAGTAACTTGACAACTAATTAAGGGCCCCTTATAGAAGCCTCTATGAATTTGTGTTGGGTCAGTTCATACCGGTTTTGTTGCGATTTTAAGTGGACCTCGCTAATAGATAATAGAATTTGGTATTTCAAATTGGAAATCCTAACATGTGCCTACAAAGATTAAAAAAATGTGTTAAAATATGTAAAATGTGAATAAAAACATGTGTAAATGTATTGAAAAATGTAAATGGTGCATTTTAGTGCATTTTTTTGTGCTTGTTATGTGCCTAATGGGTACATTATAGCAAGACCCTCTGTACTCCTTCCGTCCCAAAATAGATATCCAAAATCACTATTCACACCTCTCAATAAATTATTTATATCAAAGAAGATCTATATTTCATATATAAATCGTCATAGCTTAAAAAAAATAGATAATTGTTAGAGGCATGAATAATGATTTTACTCATCCATTTTGAGACAAAAGAAGTACAGTAACTCGTTTGAGGGGGTGTGCCACTAACTTGGTTTTTTTGTCTTTTTAACTTTTTTATGTGAGAGCTCAAAATACCCGTTGACTTTTTATAATTTTTTATGTGATATATTATGAGAAAATGACATATCTCAAAAAATATAATAAATTGACTTTTGACTGTTTGAGTTAGTAGTACGGCCTCATCATTCATAAGATGGATTGTTGCCTATGGTAAAAACCTCGCCACTTGTCATTGGCGTGTTGCTATGTTAGTTGGGGGCTACACTGAGTTTCAAACGTCATTGAAGTCAACGGAAGTCCTAGCCCACAGTATTCTATGCAAGTATCCTGGGACATTCGCTGCAAAACGTTTTGAGTGCTCCAAGGTCTTCCAGAACCTTCCATGAACCTCCAGCAGTTTGCCCTTTCTCTTGGAAAAGTTCTAGAAAATTCCATTGGTCGTGGACTCTCTCCCAACCTCATCCTTTTTTTGTTTTTGGAACCAGAAATATAATCCATTCATTAAAAAGACAAATACAAAGGATATTGTTGGTCCAAAAATACAAAAAAACAACAAAAGAAAAATACAAAACGTTAATCCACGAGTCCACTAAAATTGAGTTTTGAAAGAACCAAATCTGGTTCAAGCGAAAGGACCACACCTGTCCCTGTCGCTGCCGTCATTGCCTCAACCGCTGTTTCCACCATCGTCGCTTCTAGGAAGCCATCGGACACCAGAGCTCCAGATCCACCACAGAGTGGTGGCGCTGCCGTCGTTTACCCACATAATCTTGTAAAGTCCTCGTTAATGATGTGAAGTCCTCATATTTGATTCATCCGAACAAAAAAAATAAAAGAAATGGATTCAATGGTCAAAATTTCGAAAAGAGAAAAATAAGTTATAAATTGTACAGTAATTCTTAGAAAATTATTATACTTTTTACCTTATAATTTCTCTCGGCAAGGAAAAAAAAATACTCGATAAAAGTTTAAAAAATATAATTTCTCTCGGCAAGGGAAAAAAATACTCAATAAAGGTTTAAAAAATGAGTCAATTGACCTAATTTGGCCGAAAGGATGCTAATTGCAAATCATCACCCAAGATTTGGGTTTTCTTTAACTTGAGGTCTCAGGTTCGATTCTCTTTGCCAGCTAACTCTTGGGACCTATACCCGGTCGTTACCTCCAAAATTCTAGAATTAATTGAGGTGCGGGTAAGCTGACCCGGCCACCCGATTATAAAAAAAAAGAAACTATCTCCGGAATCTCATTTCCAACAAGTCAACAAGAGCTCTAAAACGTGTACCCAAAAAAAATAATAAAATAAATAAAAAATAAAAAAGGGCTTTAAACTAGAATGTGCTCTACAAGTTCCTCAATAAATTGGCTACAATGTGATTTTGTTCACCCTCGAGGGTGAACATTACCTTCATTATGACGGGTGGAAAAAGTGTGAGTCCCCACAAACTAATCTTATTTTTTTTTTTTAAATATATTGACTCCTTAGATCCTACACAATTTCCACCAAGCAAAATGAGGGTGATGTTCATCATCTTTAAATGAGGGTAACAAAACCGGACTCTTCTTTGCTCAATAAGTTGCGGTTTTATAGGTACCATATGAGATTCGTTTTTTCCTTTTCGGGCAAGTCTACCAACACAACATGTTACGGAAAATCTACTAACACAACATATTACGGAAAGTCTACTAACACACCACATTACACAACCATTTATACAACACGAAATGATGCCACACATGCGTTATAAATGGTTGTGTAATGTGTTGTGTTAGTAGACACCCTTTTTTTTTTTTTTTCATAATGAAGGAACAATAAAAAGTATAGAAATCTGCTAGATTTTATTCAGTTTAGGTTCTTATTTTACACTACCTCCTTATTTTACACTACCTCTCAATGCAAATTAAGAGACCAAACTACCTACAACCCTTCCAACGGATCCCTAAACTGGTTCGGACACCGAATTATTACTAATAATATTTATTTGTCTAAATGTTCAAAATTACCAACTAGAGATTGAACCAATTGACCATGAGAATTCCTTACAGTAGTGGTTTTTTCACATGCTAAATCTCAAGCTGCCGTGACTAGAGGTTTACAAGAGCTTTCACATAATGAGATGAATTCCTCTCCTTCCGGCAACGCTTCAACCAACTTCGACAACTTCTCCACAATTTCCCCTGCGCTCGGTCTCGAACATGGATCACTTTCAACACAAGCTCTAGCAAGATTAGCCAATGTGACAGCCTCATCAAATGAATAATTCTCCCCCAATGCATTGTCCATCCACACCCTCAATTCCTTCGCACTCTCTGTTCGTAAAACGGATTTGATTTTCTCCGACAAGCGAACATCCTCTTCTCCTTCCCCACCTCCCCTCGTTATGGGCTTTTCGCCGGATAATACCTCAAGCAGAACCACACCATACGCGAAAATATCAACTCCCGGAGAAATAACCCCCTGTTGGAGAAATTCGGGTGCTAGATACCCTTTATTCCAAAACTGTTGTTCCTCATTTTCATCTTCACTACTTGTTGGAATACCGAAATTTCCAACTTTTGCGTTGAAATCTTCGTCTAAAAAGATGTTCTTGCTCTTTATGTTTTTGTGAACGTGACTTGGGATCATTATCTGGTGCATATACTGCAAGGCTGTGGCAACGTCAAGACAGATCCTCAGCCGTTGTTTCCAGTTCAAGAAACAATAGCAGGAGGCTATGAACTGGCTCTTCATTGCCAACCCACCGTGGAGCCAGTCTTTCAAAGACCCATTCTTAGCATACTCGAAAACCAAATATGAATCAGGACCATCAGTTGAACATGTACCCATCAACCTGATTATGTTGGGATGATGGTGAGCCGCGTCGTGGAAAAGCCCCAACTCAATCTTCGTTGGAGTCTCGGCTTTTACACGCTTAACTGCTAAGTTTTCCCCGCTAAGACGACCATGGAACACAGATCTGTCTATATGATAATTTGGATTGAAGTCTTGGGTTGCTTTTCTCAGATCCTCGGTCGTATATCTCTTCACCGAAGACCTACGGGGTATGATGTCAATGATCTGACCATCAAGAGTACCCTGGGAAACTTGATCAAATGAGACCTGTTTTTGGCTCGTGGTTCGAACGCTTAGACTAAGATTTTGTAGCTCCAAATCTGCCATTTTGCTTGGAATCTCCTTGTTCTGTTTCCTCTTCTTCAATTGAACCACTGCAAAGACTGCTGCAATTGCAATGCCAATTCCAAAAACAACCACGCTAACAGCAACATAAATCCCAATCTTCTTCCTCATTCTTGACCGTTTCTTCCTCGGATTAGTCACTGCAGTGCCAGTATGAGATCCCCAATCAGGTCCACGAACAGGCTTTTCTTTGAGCGGAATCAGAAGGGTAGTAGAAATTGGTAAGGGCCTTTGCGGTTTGAAAGTTCCCAATGATTCACTATTCGCGGAGATAATGCTTTCAGGAGTAATATTGAACTTCAAGGCCAAGTTGGAAATGGTATCACCTCCACTTACCGGATAAGAAATCAGAAACTTTATTTTCCAATTGAGTTCAGACAAATTTGGGCACGCACACCTCAATGGAATCGATATCTGAATCTTGTCTTTGAGATTCCAAGGCGAGACACTTGGGTTTTTCTCTCGGATGGATTTGCAAGTCGTTAAGCCCTCCAGCGACTCAGCAATACCATAAAAGCTCTCGCCTTCAATGGCAGTTTTGGTTACCACTGCTTGAAAGTTATCACCGTTGCACTGACATTCGACTGGGATTAACAAAGGCCGGTTTTGGGGAAGAAACTGTGTGTCGGCAGAGAAGCCATTGACTTGAGCCAGAACGAACCGGTTGATCCCCAAGTACGAGCTCAGATTGGAAAGAGACCAGTAGTATGGATTCGTGCGAAGGATAACAAACGTATCGCACTTATTCGGAAATCCATTGCAAAAATAGCCAGAAGCAGCAGATGGAGAGTTAGAATCACAGCTTAGCAAGTTCTGTGCAAGTGTAGAGACCATGCCCCATGTGAAGAAAAACAAAGCTCCTAGCTGGTGTCTGGTCATCTTAGTTGCAATCTCCAGGACAAACCACTTGACCCACCTGGATTAGTACTGCCTAGTAATATAAAAAGAGGTTCCTCAGTTTTTGAGGGGGTGAATATTTTGAATCTAGGCAAAATGCTATAAAGGGTAGGAATATTAAAAGACAGGTTTCTTGGAAGCTGGGAGTGACTCCTGTTTTCTGTAAAAAAAAATTCCCTGCTTCAAGTTGTTTCCAACTACTTCAGTGGACTCCTGTATCATCCAAACCCAGTTTTTAAATGCATTTAGATTGATAGATATTCATATAATTAGCTAGGCCGGTGCCTAGATTAGACACTTAGATAATATTCTTTCCCTAGGATAATATTTCACTAGGAATATGATGAATGTATTGACATACATACAAGACTTATAAATGCTAAAGAAGATCATGTTTGTATGTTTATAATTGCACATACATACCGTAAAATCTGCATCAGATGAGCATATTGATCACATTATGCGAATGCATAATCGTCATGTGAGCAAACATAATTGCATACATGCATTAGTCAGCAGACAGGGGGCAACATGAGTGCAAATATGGAAAAACCAACGGAAATTATATTCATGAACCTCATCGATAACACGATAAGACAGCAGGCAAAAGGCTATATAAGTTGACGTACATAAGATGTTCATGCACAAAATAAGGGAACAAGATCGGATGATCGATGGACAGATATACAACTTTTATATCCCTTTGTTTTCTTGTGTTCTAGTTTCTTCCATCGTTTTTGATCTTTTGTTGAGTAAGCCCATTAGAAGTGAAGTAACTTTAAAGTGTAGATAAATATGATGTACATTGTGGAAAATACACGGTTCGACAATACTACTACTTATCGGTTTGGATTGACGAGACATCCGTGTATGATAAAGCGAGAAAATCAAGGACGGTTGATCGCGTTTTAGGTCAAATTTGCCATAAATATCCTGGTGACAAGCACCAGTAACACACACAAAAAAGAAAGAAGTATAACCTGTGGCAACTTTTTCACACATCGACACTAAATCCTTCGTTCTCAGTTCTTCTGATCATATTGCAAATTTGAAACAGAAAGGCGAAAAATTGATCTGAAAGGCATATGTGGATTTAAGCTTGTATACACTTTGGAAAGTCAATCAATTGTTATGAAACTTATTTATGTGAAAAATGAGTGGAGAAATAATGGGCATCACTACTGAGAAACTAAACCTAAGGTTATCAGTGTAGAGTGTGAAGACTGCACATCTTAGCACGTGCTTATCAACCATCATTCGGCAGGAACTACACAGCAGAAGAACAAACTAAAATTCGTATTGAAAGAAAAAATTGTTAAAATACAGAAGAACAGAATCAGGTTGAGAACCGAAATGTCTCCAATCTGACGACTAAATGGTCATCAACTAATAAAATTTTCCAGCTATTAATCACTGGCTTCTAATGTTTTTAACTGGGGTCCATTAAGGTGATTATGCAAACCCAACAGAATTGCAATATATCAGCTTTATTGCTCGAGGCCATTCCAGTTTGTGACCCACTATTATCTATATATACTTGCATACAAGAACATACCGTACTGGGTTCGTAAGGGGTACCCCTTTCATAACCATGCCACAATGGTCGTAAATAACACCACAAAATATCACAGCAGACTTTACTCGCACGGCTCATAATGAAAAACCACAACGCATGTAACCAGAACACAAAACCTCACAATAACCCACAGGGGTTGTCCAATGGTTAAGCCGTTAAGGGGTTTGATATGAGATTTCCATCAACGGGTAATTCTTAGAGCTCTCACATTCGATTCTCATTGGGACACGAGAAAACATGGGCTTCATAAATATGTCTCTTGTGCTAGTTATTGCAAGCAACATTTCTATAGATCTGGTGTAGATCAGTGAGAGGTGGGCCAGTTGGAATTCTTTGTTATCAAAGACTTTGTATTTGATATATCTAATTGTACGCACACTGCAATTGTCCGTAACTAGCACATCAATTGTTTGGAGGTGAAACAATAATATCTTAAACTTATGATATCGGGAAGCATAGTGTACTAGTGTGGATATAGATTTCACATACACATCAATTGTTTGGAGGTGAAACAATAATATCAAAGTGCACACGAGGCAATATTCCTTGAGAAGGTCAAATAAAAAACATTCATCAAACAATAGATCACACGTGGTGATAGCGTAACATTTAGCAACACATCACCTCGTTACATTATTTTCATAAACATAATGACAATATATCAAAGAGCTTATTAGGACACAACAAATGAGTATCCAACCATCATGGATCTTGCCTGTATTAATGTTAAGTTGATTCATTGGGCAACCTCCACACTATTTCTCATAAGTGATATAACTTGAGCAGGCTCAGGAGCTCCAAAGACTGAACTTCCAGCAACGATGCAGTTTGCTCCAGCTGAAGCTGCGGCATCGATGGTCGAAGGCCCTAAACCTCCATCCACCTGCATTACAATGTCAACCGTCACTGAAATTATATGTTTTCCAATTTTAGCTGTAACAAGGAGTGGAGGAGGGAAATCAGCGTGAAGTTAAACTAGGTATAAACTGATCCAGCGCCACCAATGGTGCAATCGGAAGAAGTCGTAGAATTAAGTCAGTTATGGAAAGTAGGTTCCTTTGTTTTTAAGGAATTTGGAAGGTACTTTTGGTTTGGTGTTAAACATGTCATCAGGAAATAGATAAAGAATGCGTCCATACTGAACTAACTAGTAGGGGAAATAAAATTCGTTTGCATCGGCAAGCAATCTGCCGCAGCAACTACAAAGATTAACTAGCACATCCAACTCAAAACCAATTGGCAATGAGTGGAGAGGCGTCTAGGCTCATACACTAGTTTTGGAGGTTATAATTAACCAATGTGGGACAAGCTCTAACACTTCCCCGCACGTACGACCGATGACCCGCACGTGGAGAGATAAACGAAGGATCCATAACATTAGGGATCACAACGAAACAAGGTGCACTTATGGCATAAACAACGGGGTAATCAACCAAGAGAGTCTTGCCGAAAAGCCTCCGAAAACCTAGCTCTGATACCATTTTAAAAGCATCCACCTCAAAACCAATTGGAAATGAGTGGAGAGGCATCCAAGCTCATATACCACTTTTGGAGGTCATAATTAACCAATGTGGGACAAGCTCTAACACTTTTCATGCCAAACAAGATTAGGGATGACTAAGGTGTGCTGATGCTAAAATTCATGTGTTAGTACAAGAACTTAGACTACAAGGACCACATCAACACAGATTGGAAGCACTGCTTGCACATAAATAAAAATGTAGGCAAGCAATAAACATAAATATACCTAATATCATGTTTTTGTACCTGGTATAAAACACCTAAAAGTTTAAGAATTTTCCAAACACCTGAAAAGGTTCAACAGAGACCAAAATAGAGAAAGAACTCATCTGGAAAAACAGCACACAGTTGCCAAAACATGCACCCTCCAAGGTTACACCCAAGTTAGGCCACCTTCATAATTGTTGTTTAAAAGTATATATTACGTACATACGAGAGTTCCTTTCGAAAATAGCTCATAACTACTTGGCTGGATCACAAGCAATCACTGGAGAAACAAAATGCAGTTGACATTTCCCGAAACATCTTTAAGAAGTTTCAGAATGCTTCCTGAGAATACCTTCACAAGGTGTTTGTCAATTGAATGGATAATTCTACTTAGGAAATGAGGTCCAGGTAACTGTAGTGACTAGCAGAGAAACAACATCATGCACAAGTATGAAAGCACGGGATTCAAAGTGAACAAGATTGAAGCATCATAGTTAGAGATGGACTTACCTCTATATCAAGTGTAGGGTACTTCTTTCTCAGATCTCGTACCTGCAATTCAATTCAAATGATAAGCATATGAGAAATGATAAATGACATGAATAGATAAAAAAATATGTGCACCTTGTCCATCGTTTCTGGCATGAACTTCTGCCCACCAAATCCAGGTTCTACAGTCATAACAAGAACCATTTCCACAGGATTTTCGCCATCAAGCTGTGAAATAGAGGAAAGGAAATAATTACTACATGCATGGATCCTCATGAGAAGCATTTAAAAGTTATTCGCTCTGTCTCAAATTATCAGTCCATTTTAGGTAGTCGTGCACGAAATCGGATAAAAAATTTGTGTATTCTCTGAATTTTTCGTTTTTTTTTTACACCGTTCACGGAGATGGGTTATAATTTACTTCAATTGCAGGCATAACTACCCAAAATGGACCAAAAATTTAGGATGGAGGGAGTATTTAGTAAGACAAGTACCAATCCACCTTTTTTCCTGGTTAGCATCAAGGTTACCCGTAGACGGAAAAACTTAGGTCAGCAGTAATAGACCTAATGATTTGGAGTTTAAATGTAAATGTTTAAGCTCTGTTTAAGCTCCCCAACATATCTCTGTTAAGTCCATGTTGATGATACTTGGATATTTATACACGGTATTTGTGTTTCAGGTATTAGAAGCCGACTGTGTTGGAATTGGAGCTAAACGGAGAGAGTTAGAACTTGTGAATGGGAGCTAGGAGCAAGACATGGAGACCATCGATTATCTACCCAAGAAGATAGAGAGTCCCACATACGGAAAAAGGTCACAAATAGAGTTAAACCAAGTAATATTGCAAAGGCATAATGTTAGTAGGGTCGGGATATCCCCGCCCTCGGAACCGGATGTGAAGGTCTCCCCTCATCCGACTTTCTGGAGGGGAATCTCCACTCACTGCTTCCCCTAATATCCTCCCTTTACCACATCATGGGGGTTTACAGGAGATCCCAGAGCCTCGCTCGGAATGGCTGCTATACCATACCTTTTTTTTTACTCAACTCTACTCTAGTAGTCACTAGACTCACTAGAGTAGTCCGGACAAGCCTTCAATGTGTCCAGACAATACCAAATGCTTGCACTCGGATTGTTTTGCTGGGCCATGTGTCCGGTCCATCCAACCAGACGGATTCCCTCATGTGTCCAGATGTCCAGACGGATTGCATCCATCCAACCGGACAACAATTCAAGCCACTTTCTTGCAATTTTTGGATTTTGAAGGGCCAACTCCAGTTCTTGAGCATATATAAGCTTTTGGGGGGCTAACCTACGCAAACAACTTGCCTTGGAACTAGTTTAGGCTTGCTTCAAGGCTAAGCAAAGGAGAAAAAGAAGGAGAAAAGAAGGAAGAAGAAGAAAAAGGAGGAGATTCAAGATGAGCAGGAGTTCTAACCCAAAGAACTTAAAGTCTTCTCCTTCCATGGCCGGCTAAACTTTGTTTCTATGGTTAGATGAAAGTTTCCTCTCAAGTAGCTTGAGTTTTGTATGTGTTTTAAGACTATTTATGTATGACCCAAGGATATTTTTATTTTTGAATGAATGGTTCGAAGGTTTCCTATTCGATTGATTTCTTGAGTTTGCATTCTAGACTTCAAACACTTGCATACATGGTTTATTATTGATTGTTGGAATTGGTTGAGAAAGGCTATGCTTGGCAGGACAAGATGTGCTATTAGACGGGTCGTACGTAGATACGGCTCATGCTAGTTAGACAATTTGTAATAAGCTAAGATAACCTATGCCAATCGGCTATCCAAGACTATCATATTTTTGTTTAAGTGGCTAGTCTTTGACAGAACAAATCAAGTTATTAGGGGAAAAGCGGATTCAATACCCTAGACCTTTTCCAACAGTGGAAAAAATCACAATTCTCTAGTTTTCTTAGTTTATGATTCAATACCCAAACTAGGGCTGCTCATGGGACGGTCCTGTCGGGTTCGGGGTTTGACCCAACCGACCAGAAATCGGGTTGTCCATAATCCCACTGGAGCCTGACCGCATAAAGAGTCAGTTTCGACCGAAATGTTGGGCGGGTCGTGTGGGGCGGTTGAGTGGGCTGCAGAAACACATGTGACATATCACTAGAGAAGACTACCGACAAAGAGCAAATGCTCCAATTTGGGTGTGGATCTGAAATCCAGGGTGTCCATATGCTAAACCCCCAACATATCATGTTCATGCATCTCAATCACCATATAAAACAGGAAACAGAGAGAGTAGGAGACGAGGAGAGCGATATATATATATATATATATATATATATATATATATAGAGAGAGAGAGAGAGAAGGAGAATACGACAGTCGCCGATCACCAATGTCTGGTTTGAGATCCAACAGAGAGTAAAAGAGAGCCCACCGCCAACGTAGCACAGTCAGATCCAGAGAAGCGGTAGAGCGAGAGTGGCTGATGAAAGGGAGGTGTCGTTTTTGGAAGGAAATGGGAGAGAGTGTGTCAGGAGAAGTAGAAAACTTAAAGACCTTGGTTTTTTTTAATGGTTTCGTGTTCTGATATTCGGTCGGGTCGGGTGGTCAAGGGTTATGATACTCAAACCCGAACCCGACCAAAGTGCAAAAAAATCCAGAAATTATAACCCGAACTCGACTCACAGAAGCAATCGGAAACCACCCATGACCCGTTTGTCTGGGCGGGGCAGGTTGTCTGGCGGTCGGGCAGCTGAACAGCGTTACCCAAACCTCAAAACTTGTACTTGAATTGGAAAAAAAAAAGGTTGAAACCGATAAGACATGTTCTTGTCCTTGTGAAACAATACTCGGACTTTTGCCACTAGTTTACGGAGTAGTTGTAATTGTTCTATTTTAACAAGCAATTTTGATACAGTCACCTCACAACTGGAAAGATCAGAATTCAAGAAAAAGAGCAATTTGCTTACTAGTGGATAAACCTCTTCAACAGGTGTTCCAGGCTTCAAAGCCACACCAGGTTTCATGCCCTTTGATTTAATCTGCTGGACAAGTTCTTGCCAATTATCTGTAAATACCATGCAATTCTTCCATTGTAATACACTAAGAAAAAATAGAAGCCAAAGACGTAAAACCAACATGTACATAAGAAAGAATATAAAAAGCACGGTCAAATAAAAATCAACAACTGGCACCATGGTTCACCTTTGGATGCCTCAACATGAAATGTAAAACCTGAAGCACCAGCTTTTCCTAATGTTTCCACATAGTCAAGAGGATTTGTGACCATAAGATGACAATCCAAATAAGCCCTGCAATACAATAAGTCCTCTTTTAGCTCAAGAGGTTCCAGCAACCATGAAGTTGAGATATAAAATGGGAACCAGAGTGGCAGTGAGATGTTACTTTGAGTGTTTTCTAAGACTCTGAATGACAGGAGCGCCAATAGTGAGATTTGGGACAAAATGTCTGAAAATAAACAGAACATTTCATCGATATAAATCTGATAATCAATAGCAACAAGGGCAAGTATATTACGGTTCGAGCTGAGAGTCCAACCTACCCATCCTGCAGAGGAACCAAGACAAGAACCCAGTAAGATTTTGAGAAAATTATTGACCTGAGGGGTAAATAGGACCTACCAAAAGAAACACAAGTCATCTGCAGAATCATATCAAGTTTATCCATTGAATCAAGGATACAAGCAACAGAGAGATGTAATGTGAAAATGCATTATTATAACACTTCTGGTAATGGTCTTGTGAGGTGGTGTTTATCCTGATCTCGTGTGGACCTCTGGTTAGGATTTGGAATGAGCCTTGCCATCCCTCAGCTTCTCCAAGACAAGTAAGTGCCTAGCTGGCTGGAGTTATATGGACGGCACTCGATGCCTAGGTCTCAAATGAAGGAGAGGAAAGTAGAAAGCTCTATGGAGTAAATGGTCACGGCGTCCTCTCTAGGTTTCAGAACTGTATTTTATGTAGAGCAACTCAGCATAGGCTTCAAGTAAGCTCGTTCTAGGCCCATGGACTACTCGCTTCTTGGACTGACGACATGCATGACGCACTGAGTGCCATACTACGGCCACGTGACCGAACTGGACCTCCAACTAACACACAGACCCTCCCTCTTGATTTGGATTAGACCTATCCGACCCAGTTTGGCCCAGCCCAACTCCACGAATCTAGACACTCAGGCTTACGCCTGAGCAGCCATACCTTCGTGCCGGCCCAACGCAAACAGTTCAGCCCAAGCGCTTAGCCCTTTGGGCTGACGGTTCGGCCTGCTACAGGTCTAAGTTTTGGGTTGCCTCTTGAGTTGTATGAAGGGAGCATCATGTAGACAAAAGGATAAATGAGAGATATTTTGTTCCACCCCATAAAAATGATTTGATTCTTTTCTTTCAAAGAATTTCCATGATACATCCGAATAATCATTTCTAGGCTTAAATGATTATGAAGAGAAGATTCATCCTTTTAACTATATGTATTTGAAAATATATGGTGGATTGTCATATACAAAACGCTAGGACAAAAGGTAATGGAAAAGGTGATTGTTCTTGAATCAATAATAATAGCTAACTTTTTGGGTTGAGTAAGTACTATCAGAGCTGGAATATCCATGGATGAGTAGTGTGTGTCTCCTGGGCCAACACGCAGCAGTTCGTTCCAAGTGAGTTTGTCATCCAGGGTGCGCGATTATTTTGCACAAAACTATTCAGGCTGCCTCACCTCCCATAGCTAGCTTTTACAATTGAGTTCTACCTAATACCATCTTTTTTATTTTGTTAGTAGTACTTTGTTCTATGTAGTTAATCAGCTCATCAGTTATAAAACCAGAAGTCTTCAACCTATACATACAACAAGATAATCACAAAGTTAATTTCCCATATATTAGCAGCCAAGGCCGACTCAGAGAGCTCGATTAAGCTAGATCATTACCACACCAAAACACACAACTTACCATTCCTTCTAGCAAATTAACATAGAATCCATTATATCTAATAACTTAAGTGATTTTATTAAAATCAGTGCTTTATAAATAAATAAAGGAAATAAAGGAACAAGCTAAGCCATTGATTCCAATTTTCACGTCAAAACAAAATCAACAAACGGAAACTATATACAGAGTATAAAACCTAGACATAGAGAGAGTTACCATGATGTCCATGTGGAGCCAATCAGCACCGCATTGGATCATGCGCTGGGCTTCCGATGCCAAATTGGCGAAGTCCGATGAAAGCATCGACGGTGCGATCTTCGCTTTCGGCATGTTCTAGCTGCTGCGGGTCCCTTCCCTTGTTTTGAGCTCCGATTCTCCGGTACAGACAGCGCTTGGTTTAGGTCTCGGACGTCGGAACGGAGTTCTAGAGAGAGAAGGAAATCTGCGGAAGAAGAAGAAGAAGAAGAAGAAGTAGACACGACACACAGCTACTGAGTTCTCGTGTCGATGCGCTGACGACGTCGTTTCAAGTTAATTCAGAGCCTAAATTCAGTTCCCGGGTGCTTTACCTACTGTCGTCTTGCCTACTCCCACGTTTTCTTGATACATATACAATACGGAAAGTTTAGGTACACAGAATGCGTATTTAGAATTCCAAATTGAACGGTCCAAATTCACTAAAATTCAAAATTGAACAGTCCAGATTCGTGTACGTAGCAGTTCAGAATTCAACTCGACTCGATTCGTTTGCATCGTGTTCGGCCCATAATTGGACCGTTCAGTTTTGAATTTTGGATACATTCTGGGTACTTATTCCGTGTACGTAGCAGTACTCTATACAATAACCGACCAACCAAAACAGATCTTCGTCTTGTCCCGATTATGGGCCGAACACGGTGCAAACGAATCGAGTCGAGTTTTTGTAGTGCTCGAGCCCGATTAATTTATTTCACAAGCGTCTTTAAAACGGTCTAAGCCTATACAAACGACGCCTAAAAATCGAACTCAAACTCTGCTCGATTATTAAATGAGCCGAACCACGAGCTGCTCGTAAGTAGCTCGGTTTGTTTGCAGCCCTAGCTACAAGGTCCTTTCTCACCATATATAGATTCAAGAACCACATATTTTGTAGTCGACCTCATATCAATTTGTGGTGGAAAATGTTTCTACAACACCACATAGCGATGCTCTAGAGCACTTGCAAAGCATCACTTTCCACTGCCCCTTACATTGAAGTAGAAGTATTACCTGATGTTCTTGTTTTTTAACTCTCTTCATCCCAATTTATTAGTCTCTTTTGGAAATTCCAACTTATAAGGGAAACATCATTATTGTATTTGTATTTGGAAATTCCAACAATTGGAACAAAAAAATGGGAACGGAAGGAGGAAAAAGCTCGAACTAATTGCAAATATCAATTCATGAATTATTGCTACATGAAAAGAAGAACTGAAGATTTATTGAAAATTTATCTTGTCGTATGATTTGATAATGTGATTATCATTGGTTGATTAATCTATTCTGGAATGACATAGGGACCGTTTGAGACCTACATTAATTTTTGTATTTTGCATTTTGAGATTGTGAATTATAGGTTTTTGGATTATGATCAGAATAGCTTAATAATCTATAGAAGTGTTTGGAAGATGTGTGCAGAATATATGTTGTAACAGAGTAATTTTTGGGAGAAATATTCATCAAAATAATTAAAATTGAGAATGAAAAAGTACCTCCACAATTGATTATCAAATTGTATCTCCATTGTGTGACAAACGCAAACTCATTGAGTCGAGTGAGATGGTGGGAAATTTGATAGTTTCCGCGCCTATGGAGTGAACTTATCTCAACAGCTATTGGGCTTAATCAGCATTTTACGGGCTAACAATCTATTTCAATCAATTTTTAGCCTGCAAGGCGGGCCCAGTTTCCGCTAAACACCAATGGAATTTTTTGTTTATTATCCCGTGCATTGAACGGCCATGGTGCAGTGCATTAAGTGCGTTGCACCTTGCCGCTACTTCTCTTTAAAAAAAGGGTGCTTCGGGAAGGCTAGAACTACGAGAGTGGCGGATGCATCTGTTAATTTCATTTTTATTATTTGGATTAAGTTTAAAAAAATACTATAGATTGTCATTTCTTGTTTTTCCCATTTGAACTAGAATATGATATTGTGACGGAAGTGTGTGAGACTAGTTATTCATTGTCCACCTTCATGTAACTCTTTCTATGGTGTGAAAATAAAAAATGCCAAGAAAAAAGCTCCCTTTGTCATGATGTAATTCTTCCAAACATTTCAAGGGGACTATTCACCACGTCCAGCTTTCAGCCTTCTTAATTCTTAGGAAGATAGGGTTTCTAGGGAGGTTTTGGGGGTAAGGTTTTTAGGATAGTAAGTGGAGAGAGATAGTTAGGGAGACGAGAGTAATAATTTGAGAGTATTTATTGGAAACCGTGCTGAGAGAGAGAGAGAGAGAGTAGTGGGGGATTCTTTCAAAATCCATCTTTTAAGTTCTCATTTTGTAAACCGGACAATATTTTTTAGAATGGAGGAGTATTTAATGTAAAAAACGTACACGCGCTCTAAGATCAATACTACATTTGTACCTAAAAGATCAATCCTACATTAGTACCTAAAAAATTACATGTTTTCATATGTTAATCATCCATCAACAATAGTAAAAAATAAGTCATTCAAATCAGTGGAATGTTGTGAAGCAAAGCAGTATATGTTGGTAGGAGGACGAGAGCCAGGGTGTTGCCCGTGACACTGTCCCCTTAAAAGCTCCGCCCCTGAGTGTAGCTATGAAATAGATTTGAGTTATACATGCACTGCAAACTTTTCACATAGGTAAACTAAGAGTAAATAAACGTTGCTCTAAACAAGTGAAAACTTACAAGTGTGAACTTACAGTTAACTTTTCTTCGTGAAAACTTTGAAATATCCAGCTCAAGGGGTAGTACTAAAATGACAAATACCTGTTAATGGAATCAGAATTGTAGGTGTAATGAGTCTAATGACTTTAATTAGTGTCTCCACCCTGTGTCCCCTTGTGCCTGAGGCGTGTCCGTGTTCTTGGCGTGTCTGATACGGATACCAAGTCTTCTTAGTTGTCTTGGTGCTTCATAGGCCCAGCCCACTGCCGTATTTACATGGAGAAAAGGATAAAATTCTAGTACAAATGACCTAGTACTTTTCTCAATTGGAGCTTTGATCTTCTTTGTGCTTCGAATGAGTGGTCTTCCTCTCCTCTTTTTTTTCCAAGTTCCAAACAAACCCTTAACCTACAGATGCATACTATTTGTGTAACTGATATACTTTCCTTATTATCTGTAATGTAATAGTAATACGATGTAAAATAGAAGTATCGGGGCCTGCTATAAGTACTCGTCACGACAACACCCTGATTCATCCCTCCCCAGACATAATGATACCAAAAAAGTTAAGAGGGCAGCAGGCTAATATGTTTCAATGAATCACCACACAACCAATTCTGGTGCTGGGAATCATAATTTGAAAACATACCCTTTCTGACAAATTTTCTAACATGTGTGTTCTATATATATCAACTTTCTAATAAGCAATCGGATAAATTAGGTGAACCGGTATTCTTATGGACTGGCACGGCATTAATTCTTATACTACCAAAGAACCAAACACAAGTTTGAGTCCACTAAGTGCAGGTGTACTTCACAAGCGGAAAACTTCCAGAATTTAATAATTGCTCCACGAATATTAGAAGATAGCCAGCAATGTTAAAAACAGTCTAATAGTGAAAGCAGATTTCATTCTTCCACATAGCTTACATTACATAGCTAGCTTTAGGTATAATCTGTCCAATAAATCGAAAAAGACTCTGGTAAATCAAACTGACATCAACATCTTGATGTCCCTTTCAGGTATCAAATAGTGACAATGAGATCCTTCAGCTGCACCCACCCAAAGGCACACCGGTCACGGATCTTCTGTGCTGTTGATGCTACCAAATCAACCAGTGGTCGGATTCTTGCTAGCTCTTTTCCCGCTGGTATTCTTATGTTGTGCTCTACCTGAAACTCCCACGTTCATGAAATGGTCAGTACAGTTTGTTCAAATTGAATAATCTTGCAAAGAACATCTCTACAGAACGATGTGATGGGAATCTTTAATTTGAAAACCATCTTAACTGATGTTAGTTAACCACACCATTTCAGTATAAAATTTCTCCACAAAACCTCGTAGCTAAATTACAAAATATCACTCACTAACCTTCTCAATACAGCGTACAGTATCCAACACGTGGCAGAAATACGTAAGCTGCTTGTACAAATCCGCTTCAGAGTACTAATGCCAGGAATAAGTATCCCATTTATGAGTAAATAAAAATAAACTAATGTTATGGCTGAAACTTGAGGCATAGAGGAAGAGAGATGGAAACCTTTCTTAAGAGATGGCCGTTACAGCGAGGATAATTGGGACATTTTGTTCCTCTTTCAGAATCACCAATTACCCGCAAGTTTAGAATTCGAGTCGTGTACTTGCAAGTTTCATCATCACACTGGACACAAAAAACACCAACTAGTCAAAACAAAATTGTTACTGGACTCCTAAATTATATCACAACACATTCCATCATTAAGCCTTTATAGCATATCACGAATTTCCATACTTGATGGTTCTCGAATAAGAGAAATATTTCAGAATATAATGTTATACTCCAAAAGTCTCTAAAGAAATTTTTGAGTTACAACTGGATGACAACTGAACGAGATATAACATGATAAAAAAAACCCAGGGATTACAAGGTTCAAGATTCTCTACGTAGAAATCATGTCCAAAAGAGCATATTTCACTAGTACCTGATTGGAAATCAATGCTGGATCATATTCTGCCCACATCACCTTCATCTGGGCATTTAGGACAATGCAATTTGTGCCAAAAAGATTGAGAGGATTCCTCTGCCTTCGAGTCTGTTTTCTTGTTGCTGATTAATGCACGAATGGATAAAGTCAATGGCTCACAGCCTCTGTATCTGCAATGCAATTCACTTAAAAAATTGAGCAATATATTTTCAACTCACAGAAATTTCTATATTGATTACAGTTGCATCAAAGTCAGTATAGAGAAAGAATTAAAGCAATTGTTGGAATGACAGTCCAAAAAATATAGAAAGAACATAAAAGGGGAGAAGAAGTAGCAAGACAATTGAAGAAGGATATGGAATTGAGGGATAGAAGGCAAAAATACATCTGATGAGTGCTGAAATAGTCAGCAACAAATTTTACTATATGCTTATAGTCCAAAGTACTTTTGAATATATGCCTATATGTAACTTTTAAGGCTATGGCCCATATCATAAGGCCATACACTCAATACCCTTGACAGGAATCTGGCAAAGTTGACAATGTACTCAAAAGATCTTTCATATAATGTTGCGATGAGGAGCAAGTATAGCTCTTAGAGCAAGCAAGTACAGCTCTTAGAGCAAGCAGGTATTACCTCTCATCATCATTTACTCCACACAAGAGCAAGCTGCAAGCATCGTTATCGACACCTTCACTTGATTTACTTTGGAACTGCAATAACCCATTGTTTGCATTATTAATTCCAAATACCACAGCAGAAACTACAATACTGAACAAGTGAACATGTGTCAGCCGGCACACCATGAAATGGTGATAATTACCTTCGATGAGTCAAGCCCCATGCAATCAGCCAAACATAGATTTCACGATCTTGCTAATAGTATGAGAAAAGTTTACTATTTCATGGAAGCTGATGTTCATAGTTTTCACTTTTTTTTGTCATGATCAATATTTATATGTAGCGTACTGGTTTAATAAATTTTCTTTTAACATTATTACAATACTTTTCATCTTTACCAAACGCGTAGAAGAAAATATGTTTTTCTTTGACTTGGTTTTCTATCACCTCACTCTCTCTCACTTCCAATTTTCATCACAAATTCCTTTCTAATCCAACAGACTTTTAAGATTTTATCGATTCAACACGTTAGAAATTAACCACGGTTATCACATCTTTATCTCCTTTCCTATACTGTGAGGTTTGTGGTAGGAGTAGGAGTGGAGTGGAGTGGAGTGGGTCCCAACATCCAACAACACATTCTAAACTATCGAATCAAAATACTCCTAGGCCTACCAAACTACTCCACCTAGTAGCTTACAAAAGCAGCTATTACTATTATTATGTTGAGTTGAGGAAGAAGGTGAGAAACGCACCTGAGTCGAGGGGGGGCCATTAGCTGCTTGGGGTCAAAGAAATCCTTGAAGTCTATGGTGACACGTGGAATGTGAGAAATGAGGGGCCAGTATCGACCTTTCACCTTTTCGAAACGCTGCTCCAGTTTCGGACAATGAAGGATATACAAATCCAAAAGCGAGGGAGGCAGCAAGAGCTTTAATCCTTGCTCCTCCGTACAAAATGATGCGAGTTCGTCGCAGGTATCGATCGACAGTCTCGAAAGCGAGGGAAGCTGCCCTAGCTCTGTAATGGTCGTGAGCTTGTCGCAGGCAAAGATTTCAAGTTGTTTGAGAGAGTGAAAGTACCTGCAAGATATCTTCTCCAGATTTCTGAAACATTCGATAGTCAGATTGATCAGAGAAGGGGGCAAACACAGCATCATCCCATCATCTTCTTCTTCTGGCGGAAATGATGCCCAACCATAACCAGAACCCCTGATCCAGAGATCTGTGAGAGACGACAACCTGTGCAAACCCCACTCTGATGGGGGTCTATTACCCCCCACGTCGACAACGGTCAAGCTAAGGGAAGTGAGGTTGGTGAAACTCTCTTTCTTCAGAATGTAGTAAATGAGTTCAGTACTGCTTATTTCCAGTTCTTTAAGAGAAGTGAGGTGGTGGTGGTTGGTGGTGTAGACATGGTGTGGTAGACCATTGAGTTTCTTGCACCCGGTGATACACAATTCTCTCAGATTGGTTGCGGTCAACCATCCTTCCGGAATGGACTCCAGATTACCACAGCCCTGTATCTCCAATTTACTGAGATTCCCGAGACATCCACCATTCTTATTTTGCATCACATCCGGCAAGTATTTTAGGCTCTCACAATACCAGATTTGAACAGTTTCAAGAGATGGACAATTGATTTTCATACCTTCCTCTACTATCACCAACTCCAGAATTCCCATATCTCGAATCCACAGCTCTTTGAGATTGGGCGGTAGCCCATTTCTGAGGCCCGAGTATGTGAGCGATGGACAGAATAAAACCTCCAATTTCTCGAGGCAATTCAGCATCACCAACTCGGGTAGGGACCGCAGAGCTTTACACCACGAAATTTCAAGTCGTCCCAGCATAGACGGCAAACCTGTCTTTGGGAAAGAGATGAGACAAGGACAATCAGAGATGGTAAGCTCCCGAAGAGATTTGAGGTTGTGCAACCCCTGTGGCAGCTTTTCTAGCTTTCCACAATCTCCTATTTCAAAATACTCGAGCATGATCGAGTAAGGCAGCTCCTCATGCTGCTTTTGTTGCTGTATCCCTTCCTCCTCTTCTTTATCTTCTTCAAACAAGGAAATAAGTTGGGGGCAGCATGTAATCACCAAACGTCGGAGGGCAGGGAGAGAACGTTGTTGTTCAACTTCAGTCTTCCACAACGATGTGACGCCCCGGATATTTTCAATACTCAGGGAAGTCAACGAGCCCAAATGGCTATTCATTGCATTTTTCAGCACAGCTGTTTCATTGCCCACTTCTGGGTTACGGAAGGAATCTAGAATCGAAACATCTGTGAGAGATAAGGAGGTGAGTGAATCAAAGAGGACTGTATTCCCCGCTTCAATTACCTCTATAGGGCTTGGAACCAACGCAACCACCAAGAGTGGGCACTGTACAATAGCCAACGTTCTCAAATAAGGAAGATTGCAAGGCAATTTACCCACAAGCTTGGGACACCTTTTAATGGAGATTTCTGACAAGCGAGGAAATGCTTGAGCTTCCTCATCGACCCCAAAAGGAGACCAATCTTTCCATTCGGGCATGTCCTCCAAGGTTAAATTCTGTAGAGCTGGAAAAGGAATCGAGCACCCCGACCCATAGAACTCAGGTCCTACATTCTCTACTCCTTTCATCCCCTGGACGTGAAGATTTTCAGGTGAGGGTAATTGACCCAAAGGAGGTAAGGAAATGCATTTTCCACAATTTTGGAACTTCAAGGAGACCATATTACAGAAGAAAGAATTTCCAACCCAAGCAGGAAATGTTAGGCCATGGTAACCGCTAATGGTAAGCTTTCTTATCATCTTGTAAGGCTTTAGCGTGTCAAGCACTTCTAATTCAACACTTCCATTGCGAGAATTATCTGATGCGTTACTCCATTTCATCAACAGCACATCTAACCCTTGTTTATTCTTCAAGTTAGCCCTCCTGGAATCCAAAGCATCCGCCACATTCTCTAACCCTGAGGAATCTGCACCAGTAACATCTAGATGCCGCAAGTGACTGAGGTTACTCGTGTTTGCAGGCAACTTGTTGAGATTTTTACAATCTCGCAGTATTAGTGTTTGTAGGTTGTAGAGAGTGCCAATTGATTCCGGTAATGTGGCAATCAAGGCACATGAAAGGTCAATGAACCTCACATGTTTCAAATCTCCAATCGAACTCGAAAGTTCGCATATTTTATATCTTCTCAAACTAAGCATGCGTAAACGTCTAAGGCTCGGCAACAAGTTGAGGGGAACCTCGCTAGTCAAGAACGAGGTTGACCAGGACTCGCGTCGATCTCTCAATCCAAATGGCAAAAAAGATCGCAGATTTTTGGCTTTTTGGAAGGCCTCAAACTTTTTCATGCCATCCAACTCGCCACGTATGTAAGATGAATGGCGAGCCTTGGCAATATTTCCATCCCTCTCAGTGTTTTCAAGATTTTCCTCCAGCCTAAAAGAAATTCTTCTTGCAACAAAATAAGCTAAGTCGTTGATGAGGTCATGCATCATAAACAGTGAGACTTTGCCGCTATTACTTGATGGCTGAAAAAAAGATCTCGATAACAATTCGCGGAAGTACTCGCATCCAAGATCTTCCATTCGTTTTTGTCTTGTTGGCTTCTGAATTAAGCCTTCTGCCATCCACCACAAAACTAGTTCCTTCTCCTCAAATTCGTAATCCTTAGGTAATATGGAACAATATGCAAAACACTTTTTCAAATATGAAGGGAGGTGATAGTAGCTTAATCTCAAAGCTGGAAGAATGTCACTTTTCTTGTCTGGTAACTCCCACATCTTACTATTCAATACTTCTTCCCATTCATCATCTCTCTCTTTACACCGTAGAAGGCCACCGAGTGTCCTTGCAGCCAAAGGCAATCCTCCACATTTTTTCACAATCTTTCGACCAATTGATTCCAAATTTGGACTTTCGTGTAAATTTCTATTCTCAAATGCATGTTGTGCAAACACGGACCAACTATCATCCTCTGATAGTTCCCTCAGGGAATGAAATTTATTGGTTCCGGCCATCATCAATGCAACATCCCTATTACGTGTTGTTACCATGACTCTACTTCCTGAGAAACCATCATTAAAAGGACTCCTTAAATTGATCCAATCACCATGGTTTTCATTCCAGACATCATCTAGAACAATCAAGAACTTCTTCCCAGCCAAAGCCTTCTTTAGTTGAACCTGAACTTGATCCAATGCCTGAAAATGGCAAGTCTCGGAAGTAAAGGACTCAAGAATTGCTTTTGTCACACCCAAAATCTCGAACACTTCAGATACACAAACCCACGCTTTCATCTCAAAATGTTTTCCCACCATTTCATTGTTGTAGACATCCTGAGCAAGGGTGGTCTTACCGACCCCACCCATACCCACAATTGGAACTACACCAACGTTTCCATTATCCGATTGATCACCTAGGAGCAACTCTAATATTGCGTTTTTATCCCCATCTCTACCATATAAGTGAGGAACATGATTCAAAGAGGAAGTTTGTGGCCTTTGTGAAGATGAAGAAGATGGGCCTACAACAATATTTTTTTGTAAGCCAAGCCCTGCTTTTCGATCAAAAAGATGTTGCAACCTGGCATTGATGACATCTATCTGGGACCTCATCCGATAACCAGACACTATCGCGCTTGGTTTGAAACTCATACAACAAGAAAGTACTAAGGGACGTACCTTGCTGGTGCTAGCACGAGACTCTTCCATCGCCTCTCGTCGCAAAGCTTCAGTAGCGAACTCGTCCAGTACGTCATCGAGATCGTAAGCCAAGTCCTCAAGATCCTCCAGCCATGATTTGATACCCAATTGATCTGTCATTTGCTTCTCTTCAGCATCTGCAAGCACTGCCCCTATTTCTTCCAACATTCTGCTCCATCTCGTCAGCAGAGTGTGAATTCGCTCCCTCCGCGCAAAGTTCCATAGATCACCACCGGGTGCCAACTTCTCAAATAGCACCTGGATGAAAGCGGTGAGAAAGATTTCCCCAATAGCCATTTTTGCTCTGTGGAAGTAAAGTTGTAAGGTAGAGAGAACTAAACAGAGATCCAAAACCAAGAGATGCTATGCTTGATTGATCACACAAGGCCCAAGTCTATTCAAAGTCGCCAAATGGAGGTTTATTAGTAGTAGTTTATTGGAAAGTTTAGGCTGAATGTGACCCCAAAGGAATCACCCTTTCTTTTCCGGTCTTTTCAATTATGCGTGTGGAAACATCCAACTCAAAATCAATTGACAATGAGTGGAGAGGTCTCAGTGTATATTAAGTGATCACTCATTCCTCTCCTAAGCAATGTGGGACAATATTTCTTAACATCCCCTCACGTGCAGCCGCATTTGAGGTCTGTCACGTGTGCCACTTTTTGGGTCCTATCATCGTGCAGCCTTTTTGCCGGTCTGTCGTGGGGTGTGGAATTGTGAATTTTTTTTTTTAATATCCATATTCCATATACACACCTCACCGGTATATGTTGACATACACTACACAGGAGGTCGCAAAAAAGGAGGAAAAATTGGTGCTTTATGGCTCTAATGTGATGCAGCTAACACGGAAAACTGATGAGTAGTGACCAAGATAGTCGAGAGGATCTGTGAAATCTTTTACTGGCAAGCTTCGAGAAATTGTGAGGGTTTCAGCCTCAATTAGGAAAAGCAAGCAACCCTGCATACAGAACTTGGCATGTACCATTTAGACCCTTACCATGAACTTACCAGAAGTGTTGATTGCGAATCTACCCGGCTGTTTAGGAAAGAAGAGGCAGATGACACACACACACACGCAGAGGCATTAATCAGCTCGATCCCATACCAAGAGAATAAAAACGAATTATCAAGATGACATTGGCAGGAAATAATATGCAATAACACAACCAAACTCCAAACACTCAAAGATCGACTCAGTGTAATGACACAACCTACCCGACTGTTTTTTCATTTGCAGTTTCAATCAATAACCACAGATGTGGCTTTAAGGGAAGTTAAATGAGAATGACGGTCAAGTCAAAATTGGGATATGATACGTATGGTTCAGATCAAAGTGAAAAACTAAATGCAACTGAGCCAAGAGAGTTGGGAGATACTCCCTCCTCCGTCCCCATTTTATGGTACCAGTTGTATTTTAACTGGATGAAAAACTTGATTATATCTTTAAATTGGTAATGAATTTTATATCCAATATGGATCTTGTTTGATAAATCTCGATCAATTCTATAATACGATGTTTTTAAAATCACATAAAACATTATAAATTACAAGATACGATCAATTGAAAAGTGACACGCACTCTAAAAAAGGATCATAAAATAGGGACGGAGGGAGTATATATCAACTTTCTAATAAGCAATCGGATAAATTAGGTGAAACAGGTATCCTTATCGACTGCCACGGCATTAGTTCTTATACTACCAAAGAACCAACCACAGTTTGAGTCCACAAAGATCAGGTGTACTTCACAAGCGGAAAACTTCCAGAATTTAAAAATTGCTCGACAATTGTTAGAAGATAGCCAGCAAGGTTAAAACAGTCGAATAGGGAAAGCAGATTTCATTCTTACATATAGCTCACATTACATAGCTGGCTTTAGGTGTAATCTGTCCAATAAATCGAAAACTTACTAAGATTGGTTAGTTTTCCTCACTATTGTACAAAGACTGGTAAATCAAACTGACATCAACATCTTGATTTCCCTTTCAGGTGTCAAATTGTGACAATGAGATCCTTCAGCTGCACCCACCCAAAGGCACACCGGTCACGGATCTTCTGTGCTGTTGATGCTGCCAAATCAACCAGTGGTCGGATTCTTGCTAGCTCTTTTTCCGCTGGTATTCTTATGTTGTGCTCAAGCTGAAACGCCCACGTTCATGAAATGGTCATTACAGTTGTTCAGATAGAATAATCTTGCAAAGAACATCTCTACAGAATGATGTGATGGGAATCTTTAATTTGAAAACCATCTTAACTGATGTTATTTAACCACACCATTTCAGTATAAATTTCTCCACAACCTCAGATCTAAATTACGAAATATCACTCACTAACCTTCTCAATACCGCGTACAGTATCCAACACGTGGCAAAAATACGTAAGCTGCTTGTACAGATCCGCTTCAGAGTACTAATGCCAGGAATAAGTATCCCATTTAGAGTAAATAGAAATAAACTAATGTGTATGGCTGAACTTGAGGCATAGAGGAAAAGAGATGGAAACCTTTCTTATGAGATGGCCGTTACAACAAGGATAATTGGGACAAACTGTTCCTCTTTCAGAATCACCAATTACCCGCAAGTTTAGACTTCGAGTCGTGTACTTGCAAGTTTCATCATCACACTGGACACAAAAAACACCTACTAGTCAAAACAAAATTGTGACTGGACTCCTAAATTATATAGCATCACAATGATCCGCAACACATACCATCATTAAGCCTTTATAGTATGCTGAAATGAATCCTTCTGCTTGCCTCTTGACCTGACACATTTAGGCAGGGTCAACTAAACAAATCTTCACCAGACAATTAACCTCAAATAAAAAATATGGATTTTGGAGCACCTAATGCACAGAGGCCCAACAACCTGTACATGGACCCATGTTTGGAAATTGTGGAGACTCTAGCGTATCTCACTTGGTGTATGTGTAAAGTATCTAGAACTGAGTATTACAAATCCTAATCTTAGCGTCTCTTAAAAAAGGGTAATATATCTATAACCGAGTACTTCAAATCTTAATCCTAGCGTCACAAATAAATTTCCATACTTCATGGTTCTAGAATAAGAGAAATAGTTCAGAATACAATGTTATACTCCAAAAGTCTAAAGAAATAATCGAGGTACAACTGGATGACAACTGAATATAATATGATGATAAAAAAAAGCCAGGGATTACAAGGTTCAAAATTCTCTACGTAGAAATCATGTCCAAAAGAGCATATTTCAATAGTACCTGATTGGAAATCAATGCTGGAGATATTCTGCCCACATCACCTTCATCCGGGCATTTAGGACAATGCAATTTCTGCCAAAAAGATTGAGAGGATTCTTCTGCCTTCGAGTCTGTTTTCTTGTCACTGATTAATGCACGAATGGAACTCAATACAGTTGGACATTCAAATGTACCAGAGCAGCTAGGACATGATAAAGTCAAAGGCTCACAGCCTCTGTATCTGCAATGCAATTCACTTAAAAAAGTGAGCAATATGTTTTCAACTCAGAGAAATTTCTATATTGGATAGTGGATACAGTTGCATCAAAGTCAGTATAGAGGAAGAATTAAAGCAATTGTTGGAATGACAGTCCAAAAAATATAGGAAGAACATAAAAGGGGAGAAGAAGTAGCAAGACAATTGAAGAAGGATATGGAATTGAGGGATAGAAGGCAAAAATACACCTGATGAATGCTGAAATAGTCAGCAACAAAGTTTACTATATGCTTATAGTCCAAAGTACTTTTGAATATATTTGTCTATATGTAACTTTAATGCTGTGGCCCATATCATAAGGCCACACACTCAATACCCTTCACAGAAATCTGGCAAAGTTGACAATGTACTCATAGATCTCCCATATAATGTTGCGATGAGGAGCAAGTATAGCTCTTAGACCAAGAAAGGATTACCTCTCATCATCATTTACTCCACACAAGAGCAAGCTGCAAGCATCGTTATCGACACCTTCACTTGATTTACTTTGGAACTGCAATAACCCATTGTTTGCATTATTAATTCCAAATACCACAGCAGAAACAACAATACTGAACATGTGTCAGCCGGCACGCCATGAAATGATGATAATTACCTTCGATGAGTCAAGCCCCAAACAATCAGCCAACCGTGCTGGGCTTGTACCCTGAATTGAAGCACACAGCCGTGATACAACAGGATGTATCTGTATAGAACAAACCAAGTTGCTAAGCAAGTCCATTCTAGAAAGTGATACAAAACCAATGTAAGTCACGCTGAGTAAAGATCAATAAATAGAAATCAAACCTGCTGTGACAAGTAATAATCAATGTCAACCATCCATTTTCCATTGTCTCTTTTCAATTCATCCGGATGTCTTGCTCGCTGAGCAATCCCTGTAGAAGTATCTGAACTAGCCCCCTATTCACACAAACGCATGAAAACTAAGCCATTACTGATTGTTCCAATCATGTGAGAACCAAAACAAGATTAACGTTTAGTGACATTGTAGTCATCCTCCATATAAAAAGAGAGAACACCTCTGAAGACAAACCTGCTCACAACAAATTACATAAGGAACCGTATCCCCAGCAGAGCAACCAGTGGAGTGGCCATTTCTCTTCAGTCTAAGTGCAACCTTGGAAAAGGATCCATATTAGACGATCCAGTTAGATAGTGGATTTGGAAGATATATGGTTCTAAGACAAGATCACAGTAGTTTTACAGACTTACTTCAACGTGTGGCTGGTTCTTGGCATCTGGGTAGGCTTCTGGTGGTCTTGTTAATGACTTTGTGATGACGTATTCTTCCAATGGCACTTGTCCATTCCTCATCTCCAGTTGTACCTGATTCACTTGCACAGACAGTGAAACCAATAAATTATCGTATTATGAACTCCTAGTTATAAGTTCTCCTGCAATAGTTGCTTGAATCAAACTAATAGACAGTCACATTTGAAAGTCTTAAGCTCCCAGCGGTACTACTCAAGTCAAGTTTCAAATCTGCCTTAAGTGTTGTGACACTGAAGTAAAAGTGTGGCTAGGTAGCCCAGTCTACTGCATCTTCCTAACGATGTTGTTATCTGGGAGCCAGGAGCCTTGTGCAATTGGTTCAACCTTTAATGCAATGCAAATTTCAAATTCAGCCAATCCAAAGGCCTTGGGTCACAACTTTTTGTCAGTTACAAGATGGTCATGCAGCAAAGTAGCACCAAAAGAAAACCATCCAAATATGAATTATAGTTGGTGAGAATTCACTTGGTCATAAGCTTACTACCTCCATGAGTTTCTTGTGTATTGATTCAACAACATCCTCGCATGACCTGTAAGCACGAGAGCCACAGAAATGCCAATAGACTTCGATTTGGATTACTAGACAACCAAAAAGATGAAAAGAAAAAACATAGTTAAATATACCCTCCGGACAGTATTTGATCTAGGCAGAAATCTCCCAGCTTCTTTGATAGCAAGCTCCAGTCACGACGAACCATATCAAGACCTTTTCGTTCAATATCCTTCACCAAGAATGCCATTCACCAGAAGACTGAGCATCAAATTTTTTAACGAGTTTAAAAAACTTAAAAAAAATTAACAGTTTGAAAAGCTACCTCATGTAGTGTACCGTCCTTAAACTGCACTTTGACAGCTGCGTATTTCTTTTTCTTGAGAAGCAGCATTCTCTTGTACAAGCCATCAAGGTCAATTTCTAAACACCTATATTTTTTGTTAACCTAAAAACAAAGAAGGAAAAACTTTCACACATCAATTGCAAAACGAAATGCATCAAGTAGTTCTTGAAAGAGTAAAATTATTTCCCGACTTCCGAATCGAAAACCATGTCCTACAGTGAATGAGTGCTGAAAATCAATGTCTTTTGGCCACCAAACCATACCTTATAAAGAACATGTTATTTTTCCTGGAGGTCAAAAAAAAGCACTAGTGGATAAGTGGTGGATTTTTTTTATATCTATTTTCTGGGTTGAATTTTGAGTAGAACATGCAACAATACTGTGTGCACATATATGCAGCACGGGTTGAAGAAATCAAGAAATTCAATTTTAGTTGTACATTATATGCTGACTAACTTGATAATTATTCAATATAAGAGAAAATGAAAGCACAAAACAGTGCAACTAATGTCATTTAACAGACACTAGACCTCACCTCTTGGATAACCTTTCCTGCAATCACTTTGGCTTGTCCGATATCATCAAGGCCAGTGTATATCATGATTGAATCTGTATCCCCGTAGATTACCTGTAGGTGCAAGGCAATACATGCCATGGTAAGCAATGTACTTGCTAACCGAACTAGAAAAAGAAGACAGAAATATGTAGGAAAAAACCTCTAAGTTTAAGTGATTCTGAACTTGATCAACAGTACTTTGTAGGATCTCCCTTCCCTGCACATAGATCATGCAAGTTGTGAGAAATTATGATAGGAAAAAGTCATTCATAAAAAATCTGCTGACTTGAGCAAGTTGACAATCAGCATGATATAAGTAAAAGTCTTACTTGTAATTTACCCCAAAAAAAAAAAAGTCTTACTTGTAGTGTTATCAGCTCTGCAAGCGGTTTTGCATAGAATCTGGAGTTGGAAAACCCCAGGCAACCATACATGCTGCAGGTGGAAAAGAAACACAAAGATGGAAAATTTACGTATCACCGAGACAACCAACAAGAGCTACAAAGAGTTATCATGAGAAGCAAAAGAAATGGAAACCAATCGAAATACAAACCTGTTAGCAGTGAGTTTCAGTGCTTGCTGCTGTATATCAAGCTGCTGGACCTTAAGACCGGATGCATTTTTTAGCCATGACTTCACCTGTCTCCTTCTCTCGACCAAATTTTTCAGCAACTACATCAGAGTGGGAATTTATAAAGAGAGGTCATGCCGATAATACTAAGGATAAAAAGACAAAGGAAATATAGAAAAGCTTAAACAGAAAAGAACCCAAAGAAAATTCCATATTTCTGAAGACACAGTACAAAAGGCCAATGGATATTAATCAGCGTCCATCTGTTGCACATATACTTCATTCCCATGCTAATGAGAAAGAAGACGACACATATTGCCTCGTATGAAGTGCATCCTATGAATTCCACCCTTTCCGAGTTATTGTGCACCTATATTTATACCAAAGCATATCATGCATGCCTTATCCAACAGATTAAACACACACATGTACCGGGGATACTGTTTGGAGAGAAGGGAAGGGGGGGTAACTTTTGTAACCTGTAACTTGGTAAGGTCTGCTCAATGTGGAAATTCGATGAATTGAAGGGGTATGTGGGTTTGTATTCTGTTCCTCTTAATCCCTCTTTTCTATGCATTCACCAAGTCCCAACTGGTTAGGGAGTCGGATTGACCCTTTGGATTCTACCTAGACTATCTGGGTTACAAAAATCCAAAGAGGGAGCATTAAGCCGAATGATTGAGTTGCACATTGATTTCAAATATCCATTGCTCTTGTAGTCTTGTCCAAAAAGATGCCCGTATAGATGATGAGAGATGGTTCTGGAAACACAAATTAACTATGTTGAAAGGCAGATAAAAAAGGCAAAGGGTAAAATCTGACCCACAAAAAACAACCAAGCACTAGAAAACCACGCTCCCACGCTCTGAAGTCGCCACCTCCTAGGGACCTCGTTCCCATCTAGAAAAGAGCATGTTTCCAACTAGAATAGACCACCTCAAACATATGAATCACAAAAGAAAAAGAGAATAACAACAAGCAAGAGAGTTTGAAGTAATGATGAGATACTAGAAAAGGGCTTACTTCAAAGCGACAACATACTAGAAAAACCTTTACTCGAATTTAAGTAAATATAAAGTATATACACAAGAGTTTATAGCTGGGGAAAAAGCATTTGCAATTGACTCCAATTCTTAGTTGCAGTGATTGCCTGAAGGAGGAGCTTCTATTATTGGTAATTGACTACTTAGGTGGGTTTTGCCAAGCTTGAGCTCTACGTAAGACTAAATTAATTGATATTAATTAAATGCTCCCCTTGGTGCTGCTCCCAAACAAGGGACTACCTCCCTAGATTACCAACTGAATATTTGGATGCATGATTTGGTATCAGAGGAAAATCTGGCCCTTGATCTTGCCAGAACATCGCCGGTACCCGAACTTTGCAAAATTTTGGTATCTTCACGACCCACTACCAAATACCAAAATGTTCTTAATATGAAAATTATACTTAAAAATGTCAGCAGGTTACCTCTGGTGAAACTCAAGCCTTTTTACTATATGGGAAATGACATCTTAAATTGTCCAGCTTATCATGAGCAATTTTTTTGAAATTTTCATGACCCATTGCTAAATACCCAGATGCCCTCAATATGAAAATCGTACTACCTCTGGCAAAACTCCAGTCTTTTTACTAGATGGTAAACGAGGAACTGATCCGTTGGCAGGTCTTTCAACAGTTGTAAAGCAGATATTGTACTCCTGTTAAAGAAACGCGGCACCCAGAATGTGAAAAATGATAAATTAATAACCACTCAACAAACAGATCAAAGACAAAGAAGATAACATCATTGACTTGCCTGAATTATAGAAGGGTAAAGACTATTGAAGTCCAGAAGTAAGATATATTTGTCATACAACCCTCTTTTTGGCTCCAAGACCAATCCACCTGCATAAGAAGGTCCTTTTTTGGCTTTTCCGTGATCGCTGTTAGTTGAATCATTCTCAAAATTCGCATTATCGATGTCCAAACCATCTATTTCCTTTTCCTCAGCATCATTCACTTTACGTTTCATAACTTTTGTTTCCTTTGGATAAGGAGAAAACTTGTCTGGGACAATATATTTCTTTGCATGGAATGCGTGTAGCAAAAGATATTCCACTCTTTGCGCCCTAGCACCCTGAAAAAACATACATAGACTAAACAATTTAGTGTCCCAAGTAGAGACCACAAAAGTACGAAAGTAGGTAATGTTAACACTATTGTGAATATTTACCTGGAGAGTTTTACCCCAGAGGTTACCACTGATATTAGTCAGCTGACGGGTGAGGGGAAGAATACTCAAATGAAACATGAGTTCCACGGACAACCATGCATCTGTCTCACTACATTCAATCTGAAGATATAAAATAAACCATGAGAAACCTATATTGGAGATGCATCAAAGGCAACACAAATTTTCCAGGTATGGTAGATGAGGGTTATGAGCTCATCGTTCCAGAAAAAACCTAACATGATTGAATCATGATATTCATTGTTGGAGATATAGATAACAAAGTTACCCCTCTCTAACAACTTAAGCTTTTAGATGAGTTGATGGTTAATAATATAATATGGTATCAAAGCAGGCAATACATCCTGTGTTCGAACCTCATTGCCTGCCTAAACCAAACCAAACCAAACCAAACCATAGTTGTCAAATCGCGAATCGAAATGGTCCAATTACGAATCGTGAATCGAATCGAATCGTGAATCGCTCCGATTCGGTCATTTTTTAAAAAAATGCATAAAAAATGTAGATTTCAAGTTGGAATCAATAAAAGTAATGTCTAAGAAGATAAATAGATGATCAAGTAGTCAAAATTGGCAAGACACTTGCTTTTATAGCAAGGGATGTGGTCGTGGTCTTCCCAGCAGGTGAAAAACCCTAACTTTTTTCCATTACAATCTTTTGAAAAGTGCTAGGAAGCTTTTGAAAAGAGAGTCGACCCTTTGTATGCTAGAAAAATTAAAGAAATCCCCGCAATTTATCAATTATCTCATTTTGGCCCACATGCAAGACATGGGTTTAAAACTGAACTAAATCGTACGATTCTTACGATTCGATTCACCGATTCAGTGTATGATTCTACTACACCTGCGATTTATAGCATCAGTTTGTATCAAAAACACCCTGAATCGAACCAAATCGTACGATTCGAATCGCGAATCACACGATTTTGATAACTGTGAATCAAACCAAACCGAGCCTTATGTCCCAATCAATTGGGGTCAACTACATGAACCCTGTTTTTCCATTGAGCTCTATCAAGGGCTACATGTTCAATGAGATTTAGAGTGCTCATATCCTTGCGAACTACATCATCTAATGTCAATTTAGGTCTTCCTCTCCTCGTAGCGTTACTACTTTTTGAAGCAGATAGTTTACAGTGCTCATTCGATAGATACATACTGGAAAAGCCAACTCATGTTTTCACTCCATTTTCAATACGAAGATGTATTACGTCAGGATCTGTAGCTCAAACTGAATTACGCCAACGTTATGAAAGTTCCTGGATTGTGTAAAATCCAAATCTATTCTATCAACTCTCTTAACTACTGCATCTACAGGTCTACAGTAGACATGTCCAACCACCTTAGTCTATTTTCCCGCAACTTCTCCTCTATAGGTGCTACACCCACCATCTCATGAACGGTTTCATTTCTAATCCTATCTTTTCTAGTCTTACCACTCATCCATCTCAGTTACACCATCTTACTCACTCATTGTTTCTTGATAGGCCAACATTATGTCCCATAAAGTATCGCTGGTCTTATGGCAATTCTATAAAATTTTCCTTTCAGTTTTGTGGGTATCCTCTTGTCACATAGTACACCAATAGCGCTTCTCCACTACCCCGCTTGGATCCTATGAGTCACATCATCTGCAATCCCACCATCTTTGATAAAAGTAGAACCTAAATACCTAAAATGATCACTTTGTGGTATCTCTTGATCTTGAATCCTCACTGCCTGCCTAATGATTAAAATATTTGCACGTGTTTAGCCCGCTTATGGAGGAGATCCCCGCTAAACTTGAGGGGGCGTGTTGAAGATATAAATAATAAAGTTACCCCTCTCACTAACAGTTTAAGCTTTTGGATGAGTTTATGGTTAATAATATAATATTCTTGTTTTGAGAGGACAAGGCTGACATTATAAATGCGATCTAAACATGGCATCTAGTTCCCTCAAACGTGGTCATACAGTGTGAAGTTATTGCAGGAATCATCACCGTGCTTGACCCTACTGGCTCCGTAACCAGGGTGCTCTCAACAAGAAAATAATCAATAACTGACATGTTTGATGGAAATCTTCTTCTTTCTTTTTTTAATATCTAGATATACTAGGTCTTTTAACATTTTCTACTACTGAAAGTATGAAACCCACCCAACGCTTGTCAATCCTTGGGATTCGGAGTTGGTACTGAAAAACAAGCACAAGAATCATAGTAACAAAGGAAGAAAAGAATAGGAACCTACAAGTTCCATAAGGGATTCAGAACTTTGAAACATCAAGCGAATCTCATGTGGAGCAATCTCCTTCCGGTCTTTCTTTAGCTGAGTCTTTGCCAGGTGTGTCAAAGAATAACTGACCTGGAAGAGGCAGACTTCAAGTATGAGAATTCATACCACGATTTCCTGATGCCCTAATGGGATAACCAACTAGTATATTTACCTCTCTCAATAGTTCACGAGAAGACAAAAATGTGTCGCATAAAAGCCTCCCAGCAATGCAGGACATAATGCCTGGACTCGCACCAGACCCAAAGATTGTGCTTCCTTTAGTAAGCTTAGGCATTGCAGAGCGCTTAAGACGGCCTATTTTGGACCACATGTTGCTTGGGACCCTGCAAGCCTGTACACATAATTTTCCCTAATTGGCATCACGCTACACAAATAAAGCTTAAAAAAAAAGTCTGTTATTGGATTAGAACACAAGTTAACTATGTGCAGACTACAATATCCTGAATTAATGAGACGGATATTATACACTAACATGCTAAATGATTGGAGACTAATATACAGATACGGATATTCCCACCTGAGCTCTATGAAGCAGAACATCAAGATCAAACCCAGAAATATTGTGCCCAACAAGAACATCACTGTCTAATTTGTGTAGTTCAATCATCAGACGGTTTAACAAAGCCCTCTCACTGTAAGCCATAAAAAGCAAAGTGAAAAGGAGCGCCAAGTGACTGCAATCAGAACAAATCTATAACGACCAAAATTGATGAGGAAATTTTAAAATAAACACGATTTATAACCAAAACCTGCCTGCTTTCAATGCTGATGACATTTGGTCCAGACAATGAATTTCTATCATTGACCTCTTTAGTAAATCCCATTGGAAATATGCCTCCATCAAGCTTACGGACAACAGAAAAGTGGCTAAGCATCCCCGACCTCGTCCATTCTGAGGCTAATGTGGGAGTGTCAACCTGAAGGTTCAATCGTATAGCTACTCTTAGTATAAAACTACAATCATATAGGATGAAACATTACCAAGAATTTTCAGTTCCACAATTACAGCAGAAAACAGTATAGCAACAAAAGCATAGGGGCCTGAACTTTGGCAATGCAAAAGTGAACATGTTCAGAGTGCAGCTCAGTGACCTTTGGTTACTCCAAAAGGATATACTTGTTAATTCTGAACTCTTAGACGATTATAAAAAATTAAATAGTTGTACCCAATTGAACAAAAAAACAGTCTACAACATTCCAATCCATGCAAGTTGCAACTCATCTAATCTAATGTACTGAAGGTTTCAAGAGATAAGGAAGAGGAGCACCGGGGAAGCAGATCAAATGGTCACAAGGAACATACTCTGTTGTGCATAAAATAAAGGAAAAGAAGAAAGTTTGACATGGTTTTGGGGCCTTATGTCATCTGAAACTGTCCCATTACAAATGTATGTTTCCTCAACCTTAATTCAGAGACCCAAAATACAAGAAAACTGGTAAGTAACAAAGACATAACGACTACAGCAACCAAGAAATAGACCTCAATTCCTGGCCCAAATCAAGTATACCCCAAAAATCATACAACATGATAGAAGCCATTGAAAAGGGGATAAATTCACACACATCTCTACCTTTGCTTCCCAAGAACGAGATGACCTTAGTTCTGCGGTATGTTATTTTCAAAAGATCTGTTCAATATTACTCCCAAGCCAACATTTGGCATGTTCAAGTGGACAGACATGCATTCATGGCACTACATTTAAGGTATGATAGCACTAATCTGACATCAATGAGCGGACGAGAATTCATGCTTCGGGCAAAGTGCCAAGTCCAGGATACTGGAAAGGTCATGTGTATTGATTATACCGGTATCAGCACACCAAACAAACCATTTATAACAACATACCTTGGCCTTATGACAGCAGATTATAGATGCAGATACAATTTCGTTCACGTTCTGTTTTTCATTGAGGATAGTTTTCAGATTTATTGCTGTGACAACAACAGGAGGAATCACCGCTGTATTCTTTGAGGAAGTTGAAATTTGTATGTCCTTTGGACAATCAACAACTACCTCGAACTTGCACCAGCTTACCTGTCCAGAATGTATCCAACTGTTAAGGTAAAAGAAAACTGCAACTGTGATACAGCGAATGACAAGCCTTACTGATTGATAACACAATTATAGATTCGAGTCTCACACGCTGTGCTGGGCAGTTAGAAAATTTTGAAATTGATAGCCAGGAAGGTCCCTTTATCTTCCTCTTAATTAGAAATAGCTCCAGAGCACTGCCAACGATTGATGCTGATCAGGATTCTTGTTGTCCATAAATAGGTATTTAGAGGATGCAATTTTCAGAAATTCCTCTAGACAAACAAATTTAATGAACACAATGGAATCTACAAATACAGATTATAAAATAATTACTACATCAAGAAATGCTACATCATTCAAACTTGTTCAAGTTACTTTAAATTTAATGAGTAGGTAATCAGATTACTCATGCAGGACTAAGACCTCAGAAAATTATACCCACCGCACAAATAAACAACACTAAATAAACCTGAAAACCATGAAAAAGGTTTCAACTCCTACTGATTTGTTGAACACTGTTGAATTTCAAAAGTGGCCTTTCAAAGCAAATTCTACTCCTACAAGGTAAAAAAAACTTTGAAGTGCAGCACAGGAAAGATACACAAGTACACAAAAAATCCTACTATCTTGTGGACTATCAACAAATAATTCTTCTATAAAGATGTCTCAAGCAAAAGGTTCCTGCCCAAACCAGTACAATTGACATGATATCCGCAATATACATAAATGTTCAAAATCGTGTCACTAGGCTCATTCATCATCTGATCCTCTCTTCCTTGCCATACGTAAGATATGAACAAAAGGGATTGTCCACCAGGGACCTGCTAAGACCACTTATACCTGTTATGAGTTCCAAGCAAAGCAGAGAACAGTTCCCCCTTGAGGTCTGAAGGAAGCGGTGGGTCCTGCAATTACAGAATGCATTGCTATTAAACTTCAAGGATGTAAATAAAGCGCAAAAACAATCAGCCAAGTAAAAGAAACTCAAAAGAGAAACATCATTCCAGCATTCTTATTTCCAATTAGGTAAACTCTGAGAGATTGAACAGTAATAACACATTGCAAGAAGACTCAAAACATGTCATTGATTCAGAGCATACAACGAGCAATGTACCCTAAAAGGATAATTGATCTTGAGGGCGTAATTTTCCCCAATAGGTATGTCAGGTCGCTCAAACGCGTAGCTCCTCTGCGAAATGTCAAGAAAAAAAAATGAAGCCAGCACGACAGTAAACTATAAAATAAGAGTGAAATAACAATGGAAAAAAGTCATAGTGCACTTTTTACACATGAAATTGGTTAAATCTGCAAACCTTAACAGGAGCCATGCTAAAACTTGAAACATTACGATCCAATAACTGTTTTGCTATTTCACTCTTCAACCCTGATGCCATCTCCTGCCACATAAAACAAGCAAAGAGCATCAAAAGAAGCTGGAAACTGATACAAGTATCAAATGAAGGGAGGCATTACGGGCTGACTACAAGAAGCAAAGCTTCGTAGGTCTTCTCACTCGGCTTCGCAAAAGGGCCAAGAGATCAAAGTGATTTTCCTCTTTTTTCCCAAGAAGTCGAGAGAACCAAAATATATCGTGTACATTGCTAACATTCTTAATAATGTAAACACGTAGCTCCAATTAGGTATACACAGAACTCAATGGATACAATCGATTCATGAAGCCGACCCACAACCTCTAGGTGTAAGGGTAGAGAGCACCAAGAGTTTGCTAAGTATGAAACAAAAACGAGCAGCAATGTGAGTCTTCGTGAAAAAGTCAGCCAAATGCAGCAAAGAGGAAACAAATGGCAAATCAGTAGTGCCTAACTGAAGATGATGGTAAACAAAATGGCAATCAATTACTAATGTTATGTGCACCCATGGAAAACCGAATATTGAGAAATCTCAACAGCACTCTTATTGTAGTAATAAAGAGGCGTAGAGAAAAAAATGGTGACACCCATATCCGTCATCCGATAAAAGCCATCATAGCCACAAAACTTCAGAGGTGGCATGGGCCACAACATGATATTCCAATATCTGCAGTGGACAGAACTATAATTGACTGCTTTTTGTTTTCTTTGAAATAAGGGAATCACCCAGAAAACAAAGTGCAAGATACGAAGCAAGGCAGCCAATGTGTAGAACACAGGCTAGAAACAAATTGACTAACGATACGGACATTGGACAACATAAGCAATATCAGGCCTCGAATCAAGGCATCCAACATGTAGGATCATCAGAGGACCCAATCTGGTAGAGCTCCCTCAAAATCAAGCCACCTCATCCAACCAACACCCCCAACTAATCATCTTCTACTCACCCAACTCTCCCAAAATGACGTACTCCCAAAAGAATTGCCCTCTAGCAATCCTCAAAGAAAACCCCACAGATATGTGTCCACCCGAAAGCCTCCCTCAAAATCAAGCCACCTCACCACAGACATCCGTATCATGTATATTGCTAATAACGTAAACAGAAATGATTAACTAGACAAACCCAACGAAATAGACAACTAAAACTACCCATTGAAAATTACATAAATAACAATCACGGTAAAGAAACATCGGGTATCGATATGAAAGTTTGCAACAGCAAAGAAATTACTTGCAACTTAGTACGGAAAAGTGTAGGAGAAATTAGTGATTCTTCAACATCTTTCTCAAGCTTCATAATCACGTCATTCTGAAACACAGATCCATTTGGAATTGCATAGACGCATCTCTGCATGTTCTTTACAATCACACAGCAGCTGCAATATGTGCTTCCTGCTTTGACCTGAATGCCAATGGGATGTCAACCATCAATTCTTCATACCGTAACTTCAATATCATAAACTTTTTAACAAATCGTTAAAACTAACATGCCACTACATATCCATGAGTTCTACTGTTTTCTGAGATATTCATCTTTCTGATCGATGTTGCCTTTTGAATGTTCTAAATTTTGCTTTAGTGTTTGCCCAACCCACACTCAAATTCTGTGTCCGTCCCCAAATGTGATTATCTCCTACATGCCAACAATTTATAATGCGAGTAACATAAGGAGAAAAAAGAAACAAGGTCATAGAATGATGTATTTGCCACTAAGGATAAGAATTTATAATGCTTAAACAAGGAGTTGTATGTAACTTCAGTATGATGTGTACGCAAGAAATATGTAAGCATAGGATGATGTATTTGCAACTAAGATGTTAGCATAAACAAGAAAATACAATGGACAAAATTAAAATTAGCACCATACCTTCCCAAACAGATAAACGTTACCCATGTTAGCACCGTAAAACTCCTCGTGAGCATCAAGTATGTAGAACAGCAACGACCCATCCGAATCCAGCTCAAAGTCAGGTTTCTCTTCACTATTCAGAGAAGGATTCATCTCACTTCCATCAAGCCCAATACTCCCATTTCCAGCACTTCTAACTGCCTGCCACCCAGCAGTCGCACTCAATGCCGGATTCTTTTCCTCCTTGATTGTGGCATTGAGAGTAAAGCCCCCTTCATTTACCGCCGGATCCACCTTTGCTTCAAAACCATTCACCAGGCTCTCCTCAGCCTCACTCCCCTTCGTTGAACATTCAACCAATTGTAAATCTGAATCGCCTCCAATTTTAGTATCCAAATCCATTCCAGTTTCAGCTTCTCTTATCGAATCACTCTCCTTGGCCACTTCAAAATTACATTCTCCATTCGAACTACCCCTAGAAAACTCAGCCTTACCCTTCCAATCCACACTATCAAAAGTAGGGTTTTCATTCTTATTTGAACTACTAGTAGTCTTAACAACCCCTAGTGATAAACTCGAGTGCCCCCTCCTTCGCCTCTGTCGATCAGACTCATCCGGCGCAAATTCAGCAATGACATCATCAACAATACTATCACAAGATAAATTATTCCCCTTATCATCCTTACTATTACCACTCTTCTTATTAAAAGCAGAGGTAGTGAACATATTGGAGAGGCGTTGCTTACCCATTAACGCGGCAGCATTGGATAAAGCTGAGGGCTTTTTGGGTGGTGGATCTTTTTTCTCCGTCTTCTTCTTCTGCCTACTAGGTCTCTCGATTTCGCCTTCCGATTCGTCCGAAAGAAGGACTCCGGCCCGAGTCCAATCCTCCTCCTGGCCTTCGTCACCGTACCCGAGGCCGTTGTCGTCGACGATGAATCCTCGGAATTCTTCACGGCGCTTGGCTATGAGGGCGTCGTACTCGTCGTCAGCTACGGTGTCGTAAATGGGATCTTCCATTTTGATCTGATATTCGCTTCGGCCGCCTTCGCCGCGGCGGAGGGATTTTAGGCGTTCTAGGGCTTCTGCGCGTGATGAGGAGACGGATCCTCTGCTCCTCCGCCGTCCGGCCACGGTTGGCTGCTCGTCCGCCATTGCAGTCTCCGTGTTTCTCTCCCTCTCACACACTGACTCTAGCTCTCGCCGGTCTCTCTCTCTCTCTCTCTCTCTCTCTCTCTCTCTCTACAAACGCGAATTTTCCACTCAGTCGAGTGAGATGGCGGGAAATTTGGTAGATTTCGCGCCAATGGAAAGAACTAATCTCAACAGCTATTGGGCTTAATCAGCATTTTACGGGCTGACAATCTATTTCGGTCCATTTTAGGCCTGCAAGGCCCAGTTTCTGCTAAACACCAATGGAAATTTTTGTTTATTATCTTGTGCACTGAACGGGCATGAAGTGATGGTAAATCGATCCATTCTAGGCCTGCATGGTACAGTGCATTAAATAAGCTGCACCATCCCCGCTTCGGAATACTTCACCTTCATGCAACTCTTTCTATTGTTTGAAAATAAAAAAATGTCAAGAAAAATAACTCCCTTTTTGAAGATGTTATTCTTCCAAATATGGTTTTTTTTTTTTTGTCATTCGTCATTCCAAATATGTTCACAAGGGAACTATTCACCGCGTCGAGCTTTCACCAGTTTCACCCTTCTTAATTCTTAGGAAGATAAGATTTCTAACGAGGTTTGGGATAAAGGTTTTTCATAAAGGTTTTAATCGCAGCAGTTTCTCACCGGTAAAAAATGAGTCCGTTGTGTTTGGTTGAGAATCTTGAGAAGAATATTTTGAGAAATATTTTTGAAATAGTAGTGTTTGGATGGGTTTTTGAAAAGAGTAATAATTAGAGAGATGTGTAATAATTAGAGAGAGATAGAGAGAGAAATGAGAATAATGATTAGAGAGAATGGTAATAAGTAGAGAGAGAAATGTGAGTAATGAGAGATCGGGGAAGAATCTTTTTGGAAATTTTTAAAAAAATGTGAAGTGAACACACTGCTGGGAAATGGCCATTCTCTTGTATGGATTAGCCATTCTCTCAAAATAACAGACAAACCCAATTCCTGGTTTCTTTGATTAACTCTTTGAATTAACATAAACATGGTCCATGCATTATAGCACGCCTTCGTTTTGGAATTTTCCTTGGAATAATGTCTCTTTTTTGGTGCGTTCACACTTAAAAAAAGAGACCAGGAATCTTATAGTGTACAATACAATCCTCTAGTGTTCAATACCAGTAGTCCATCGAATAATCAACGGTTTAGTTTATTGTACACATAAAATAACATATAAGATCATCTTTGAAATATAGACCATTAAAAATACATTGGACAATTTAGAATGTGACGGTTGCATGATCCTTGCATTGTTTGTCTTTATCTGGAGAATGAACGATATGATCAAATTCTTCCATGTGATTGGTATGTATCTTGACTTCTTTACCAATCAAAACTTGTGGTCCTGGATTGAGTTTTAGAGAGCATGTGGAGGATTGCATTTGGATTACTCAAAGCAGTGAGATCAAATTCTTCTATGGATTGCTACCGAACATCTAAACAGGTTACATGGGCGGAGATATCTTGGGTCACCAACCTCCACAATTACCTTCTCCCTCCGTCTTGTTTTAAATAGTTACTATGAGAATACGTGCAACGAATCCCTACAAAATATATTTCTCTATTTAATTTTTTAACTTGTTTTATGCCAAATTAAAGTTCTCATTGAGTACTTTAATTTGGCATAAAACAAAAATTTAAAAATATTCTACTAAAGTATATTTTTTAACGTCCACCAAAATACACGTTTTCCAAAAAGGTCACTTAAAATGAGACGGAGGGTGTAAAGTCCGTGATTTTAATCATTATTTTATTAATTTGAATATATGCATATATTTTTATATGTATATATAGATTTATATATTTCTACGATTTATATGTATTACTTCCTAATGTGTTAATTACGCATGTGTTAATTATGCAATATATATGTATTGGTTCCTAATAAGTCAGCTACCTAATTGGGTTTTTTTTAATTCGCATTATTCCTATATTAGAATAGGGAAACCAAATTACAAAAATAAATACGTTAGGAAAGTATCTTTCCATATTCCACTGATTTAATTGATTGTATTTTGTTAGCACAATTCCATGATCCTTCCAAAATAATCCACGGAATTTTCCCATGGTAAAAATCTTCCACATTTTCAAATTACATTGTGACATCTTGGTGACTAAATTAGTTGTTCCCATTTCCGTATAGTAAATCTTCCAATTAATCTTTCTTTTCTATTCTTACTCATTGACCAATACTTTTTCCTTTTCTTAATCTTCCCTTTCCTCCTATATCTAAATCCACGGCAGTGAGTTCCTTCCTCTTTTTCATATTCAATACTCCACCCCCATTTTAATCCAGCAAAGGCATAAGTCTTTTGGCAAATTATCGTTCTTGGTTCGTCTCCTCTCGTACGGTAAAAATCTTGTCTTTTCGTTTACCGTTTAATCTTATTTTTCCCACGCAAATAATCTCTCTCTTTTCACAGAAATATATTCCAAGAACTCAACCATTCCACCACCTTAAATTATCTTCCGTTCGTAGCATGTTAGGACTTCGGAAGAAAGGTAGGATACTTGAACTTAACTTTTACTTTGGTTATGTTGCTTACGTGGATTTTGATACCGTTGTTAATAATTCAAAAGAACGTATTTTATTTATGATCAGAATGGTGATATTATCAGGAGTTGAGTTGGTAACGTAAAATAGGAATTTAAACGGTTCATACGTTGAAAAACGAGTACGAATATCCCGTCCTCTGATCTGGACGTTTTGAGGCACTTCGAGTCAGATTCAAAGAAAACGTAAAAGACAAAGGTTGTAGCTTACGAAATTTTAAGCAACTTTCATATAGAACTTATTCCGATCCGAGATACGTACAGAAAGATATGATTTTGTTTAAAGAAAGGTTTCTGTGCTGTTTCGGGACAGTTAGACGAAACTGTCTTCGGACCCATTTTGACCTCGTTTAAGATGACTGTCAGATTTTTCACAAAACATAAAAGTTGTTCATAATTGGATTCCCTATAATTCTGTTAAGTTTCGGAATTTTTGAAATTAGTTTGCTATTTTTAATATTCAAAGTTGCTGACTGCCCTGTTATTGTGAAGCTTACCATGTACGAATTATTTTGTGCCATCGGGCTAAATTATCTGACTTGTGTGATATGTGGGCTTGCATTGAAGTGCGAATCATATTTTTGCCACATTTATTATGTGGGCAATTTTAATGGATAGATTATGTTAATTAATATCAAAACAAGATTATGGGGTGGGACACGTCTGGTATGGGTCTTGAGCCATGCGCAGTTTATACTTTTTGGTAGCTTTGCTGTGTGATCGGGCGCCGGAAGTATACTGTGGGTGGGAATCGATACCGGATAGAGATTGATCATTGAGTGAATCAATCGTGAGCCATGCACAGTATACTTTTAGGTAGCTTTGCTGTGTGATCGGGCGCCGGAAGTATACTGTGGGCAGAGGCCGGTGACTAATGATGTGACTATTTGGGGAAGGAGAAGTATAGATTGAAATACGAAAAGCATGACTGTGTTGAGGAACAAAGTGATACTATGGAACTTGTGATTGTGTCATTTGTTTATATTTTTTTATGACATGTTATTAAATCTCATCTTTACGTGCTTTTAATGCTAGTAATTGTTATATGAACATACTTTAGTAACGGGGTAGTTTGGGTATCCTATTGAGTGTAATTTTACCACTCACGGTGCTACTTGTGTGGCCCCTGGTGTCCCCAACGCCAGGTACAGAGGAAGATGAAGAGCCTGCTGATTTCGGGGCGATGGAGCAAGAAGATGGATATGGTGTGGCGGAGCCGTGCCTCTACCAGTAGCTATTTAGTTAGGTGGCTCTGTCGTTCATTTTCAGTGGAACTTTAAATAATTGTTTAAATTTTTCAGATAATGTTAGAAGTTAATTTATTTCGGTTGTAATAAATTAGTTACTTTTTAATTTACCGTTGGAGTATTCATATTTTGAGATTTAAGAAGTTATGATTTTTAGAATAAATAAAAGAAATTATTTATTAACATACCCAATTTTCGGGGCGTTACAGAGGGAGTATTAAATTGGTTAAAATTTTAAAATATTTTGCGATTTTGATCCAATAATTTTATTGAAATTGCCTCAAGTATAAGCAATTCCAATAAAGAGATGATAGGTTTGGAGGGAGGGCTTTTTAATAATGAGTGGAAAGAGATAGATATAAAAATGAGAGTGATAATTAGAAAGAAAACTCATTGGAGACCATGTTGAGAGAGAGAGAAGGTGGTTCTGGAAAACCAAAGCAAACAAAGTCGAACCACAAACCATCGTTCAATATGTATTTTTCAGTTCAAAATAAAAAACAATTCTATATATAATTCAAGAATAGCGACACACTTTTAGCACGATATCACTTCCCGGTTGTCAATAACCAATAATTTTCTAGTAGCGATACACATTCAATTGTTGCCTAGCGAACTGGATTAAGTATTTTTCTGAATATTGACCCAACTACTAGATATTCCCGGCTTTGCCCTTACATGTTACACTCCCTAACTTCTTGAATACTAAATTTTAGAGTTTGGTCCACGACAAGTGACTTAAGAGCATCCCCAACAGTCTCAGTAAATTTTGAGCTAAAAATAGTAATGAACAGTGCATATTTTTCACTTTACCTACTCACATCTCTTTCAAAACTCCAACAATCCTCTCTATTATTAAAAAGAGAGAGACAGAGAGAGGAAAAAAAAGGTAGTGAACAGTAACTCCCTAAATGAGGAGGGATTTAGGGAGGCACTGTTCATCAAAGTAGAATATGAAGCTTTTTATTGAGGCTGTTGGGGGATTGATTTGACACTTTCCTCCCTATTATGGCTAAAATTCCTCTTTAGGGAGCCTTGTTGGGGCTGCCCTAAGGTCCACAAAAAAGCCGAAAGCTTATTCCACTCTCTTACAAGACAGTTTGTAAAAGCCAACTTGAGTGAGTGAAACAAGCTGTCTTTTTGTCATTGACTTTACAAGTGGAAGTTGAACCTTGTTTCTCATATGATAAAATTGGAATCCAATAAAATCAATGGGTTGATTTTAACAAACGAGGAACCCATTGCTAAAATCAACTCATTTTAGCAAACGGAAATGAGTTGATTTTAGCAAATGATTTCCTCGTTTGCTAAAATCAACCCCCCATTGATTTTTATGGGATTCCCATTTTATCAAATGGGAAACAAGGACCTTAAGTAGCTCAAGCCAAATAGCCAATGGAACAAGTTGTTTTTCTTTTATGTTGACTTTACACAAGATCGGCCCAAGCTTTTTTAGTGCCCTAAGAATATTCTAAAAATGATGTTTCTTTTATGTTGACTTTACACAGGGTCGGCCCAAGCTTTTTTTTAATGCCCTAAAAATGTTCTAAAAATGATGCACCAGTGCAGGACACACGGACATATCCCGAACCCATTCAACACACACACATATATACATGAATCTAAATATGAGATTAAATAAACTTACAAGTTATTGTTTGGAGACCCAAAATATTCTTTGCAATTAAGAGAACAAAGAGTAGTCTCCTCCTTGAAACAACAATCAAAGTACTCTCAATGCTCATGAGTCGTGCCGATTTGTGGTCCCATGGGTGGGAGTTGGGAGTCGTCGAAGGTTATTTGTGATTTTTTTTGTGGGGAAGACCGAAGTGTAAAGGATAAAGAGTACCTAGGTTAAGGGTTTCAGATCAGGGAAATTGGGAGAACCGTGCAGGGTAAAAGTCTGATTTTTTTTTTATTTTATATATTTCTTATATAGCTCATTCTTCGGCTTATTCCACCCACTTTATGTGCCACTAAATGGGCATTTGCTCTCTGTGTATCATTGGGCTTCAGCCTTCGACAATAACAGATTTTAAGCGCCCTAATACCAAATTGGACCATTTGTTTGGACTTCAAATGACTCCTCCCTAACCTAATACTAAAAATTAGTGCGGTACCCCTATTTTTGGGCTGTTGTTTTGGTGCCCTAGCCTTTACCCAAGGGCCGGTCTTGACTTTACAAATGGAAAAACCAATTTAGCTCAAGTCAATTATTATAGAACAACCTCTTATGAAGTTGTATTCTCTTGAATTTGATTCCTCAATACGGTGCCACCCATCTTCTTCGGAGGCAGAGGCCTCTGCATCTAGGGTGGGTTCAGATAAGGCTACTATGACCCTAATTGTTTTGACACATTTTCTTCCAATTTGTCGATTTGATTGTTCATCAAAAAAAATAAAATTAATTGGACGTAGACAAGCATGCAAGAGGGGATGGTGTAGTGTCCCAAACCACAATACCTTGTAATGCCCTTTATCTAACCGTTTATTTCGACAATGCATGGTTTGGATGTAATCCAAATAATGAATGATTCACATTTCTAGAAGCTACAATCAAATACTAACCATGCATTGTCGAAGTGGATGGTCAAATGGAGGACACTACACCGTAGAGTGTTTTGGGGGCATTACACCCTATAGTGCTTTGAGACACTATGGGGACCCCTTAATAGTTATTTTTTATTTTATTTTGAACTATGTTCTTTTCACATTTCCAAAAAAAAAATCAAAAAAATTCTTCCCCCATCTCTCATTACTCACATTTTTCTCTCTACTTATTACCCCTCTCTCCAATCATTATTTTCATTTCTCTCTCTATCTCTCTCCAATTATTACACCTCTCTCTAATTATTACTCTTTCCAAAAATCATCCAAACACCATCTCAAAAACATTTCTCCAAATATTCTTTTCAAAACTCTCAACTAAACAAAGTATTCTGAAAATATCGGGACAAAAACAAATTTACTCTAAAATCACATGGTTAACCATATCTGACGTAAAAAAACTAATTTCCAAATCCAAAAACAATAATAAAAAAAAATGTGGCCACAAACACACTACCACAGCAAGCTTCTCTTTTTCTTAATAATTAATGGTTTGAATTTTAAAAAGACTCTTCTAAAGAAAAATAGTCTCTTCTAGGGATTTTTAACAAAATTTAACTATTAAAAACACTTTAAACAGCTATAATGCGACTTGTAGTGCACGAGCCTCACTACAGGACCCGAGCATAAGAATAACATACACTTGCCCCCATTCGTCTTGTAGAATAGAAACGAGATTGGTGGGGGGAATATATATCCAAAGATTTGTAACTTTGTGACACCTTTCCCATACGCACTATCATGTCGGCAATCTCGATGTGTAGTTAAGGAAATATAACAAAAAACTAGTTGTGTTTTTTTTTTTTTTGAAGAGGAAAATAGATTTCTTTAAGCTATACAAATCTAAATTTCACAAAAATTTCTGGAGTTAGTTATGTGTTTTCTGCACTGTTTTCTCTCATCAAATATAAACAAGAAACAAGAAAAAAAATACCTTCTTTTGGAGATGTATTAATGTTCATATTTATCTTTTCAATTTTTCTCCTTAGACAGTTTTGAACATTAATCTAATTTTAATAAAGAAAAATCTTGGAAACCCGAAAGGGTTTTGCCTGGTAATCAAGGCCTGAGACTTAAGGGTTTACTCCCTCCTGATATCTCAGGTTCGATATTTACATGGTGCTATTGATTCGTTTGGGCCAGTTCATACGGAACTTTGCTCTGCCTTAATTAGACTCCTTTACATGTTTAGTCCGAACACGGTTGTTAACAAAAATAAATAAAGAAAATCTTGGAAATTACAACAAACCATGGCATTTTGTGGCTAACTTTTGTAAAAGTGAATTTCTCTTGTTCAAAGATCCTACTCTTGACCAAATACTAGTGGGGAATGATAGATAGCCGTTCAGCCAACTTATTTGGCACATGAATAAGTCCATCTTGTCACCTTGGCTAGGGTCACAACAAATTAACCTTATGAATGACTGAAAAAGAATGTTTTGATTTACTATTTATTTGGGGTAGTAAGCCTAAGTTTTATACATAGTTTTAAGAAAATATACTAATGTTTTACATGTGCACTAATATAGATTGATATTTATGTTTATTAGAAAATATTGTAATATATCAACAATCTGTTTAGGTAAAAACCTTATACTCCCTCCGTCCCTTTTATAGTGTGTACATTTTCATTTTGGGTTGTCCCTTAATACGTGTGTGTTTTGAAAAGTTAGTGGATACATTTCCTATTTTGCCCTTAAAAGAAGATTCATTTTTTAAAAAGTTAGTGGGTATTATTATATTGATAAGAGTTAGTAATGGAAAGTAGATGTAAAAGTTGATATGAGAGAAAAATAGTTAGAATTCCCAAGTAACACACTTAAAAAGGGATGGAGGGAGTAAAAGTTTAGTTGATCCTATTGTCCACGCCTATCGAATTTTAATTATAGTGTATGGGGTCGAGGGTTGTAAATCCTAAGTTACCGCATGACTTTGTCCTAACAATGTGACACAAATGGCCTATTTGGTTTGACGTCTTATAATTTGTATTTTGGCCTAGTTTCGCACTTGATTTTATCAGATTTTGATAAAATTAATCATAGATTTTATCAAGTGAGGAATAAAGTCTGATAAAATCTCAGATTTTTGCACTAAAAATCTGAGATTTTATCAACTTTCTTCCTCACTTGATAAAATCAAGAATTTATTGATTTTATCAAATCTTGATAAAATCTTGATTTTATCTAATAGGAAACTTGGCCTTTGCTTGAGATTGCATGTCATTTTTATATAGAAAGATAAAAATTTCAAAAGTACATTTATAATATTTTAAACTTTTCAAAGTATCTCATTAAAACTTGTAAAGGTATCAAAGAGATACTATAAAATATTGTGAGTGGAACAAAATATCCTTTTGTTATTGACTTTACAAGTGAAAAGGTCAATTTAGCTTAAGTAATTTTTGTCGAACGATAATTTTGCACTTTGCTAAAAAAAACCTAACCACGTGTAATAAGGAGCGCAAGGACAGAAGAATTTGGGTGGCCGTAGGATAAAGAATAGGGATGACTTCGTGTCAAGCAAGCGCGTATTTTGACCGTTCAAAAGTGTTTGAATGAGAGAGCAATATGAGTGAGAGAGGGAGGGGAAAAATTAGGAGAAATCTAAACTGTTTAAAATACTTATGGATGGTTGAGATGGACGCGGCACCACGTCATCCCTTCCATATTATTTTCACATTATTTTCCGTTTCACACTAGAGAACTCCCTTCCACATTATTTTCACATCAATTATTTTCGGTTTCACACTAGAGAACGGACAAAACCTGAGTAATTACTTTTCCTTTTGGACCCAGCCACTCCTTTTCAGCCTATAACTTCCCTTCTAATTTCCCTTTTCCCTTTCTCTCTTAATTTTCTTTCCAAGTTTTCTCTCTTTCAAGCATAACGCCATAAAACCTCTCTCTCTCTCTCTCTCTCCTCTCTCTCTCTCTCTCTCTCTCTCTCCTCTGTTTGTGTTTTGTGCAAAAAAAGAGAGTTTTTTTTTTTGTGCACTGTTATGATTACAGGGTTGTGTTGAGGAATGGGGGCTTGTGTTTCAATCCACAAAGAGACTACAGCTGACAAGGTTGTGATTCCTCCTGAGCCCATCAATGAGAAACTCACCGTCAATGGTGACCGTCTGATCGCCGAAGGTGGTCTTAAATCTCAATGGTCACAGCCGCACCCAGTTACAACTGTTCGTGATTTTGGTATGAACCCAATCTTGCGCTACTGATGATCTTCATATGGTATTTCATATTTGATAGGAAACAAAAAAGCGATTTGTTATGGTTGCTTTATCTAGTCCTCAAGTCCAAAAAAGGGTACTTATCATATTACTAAATGTTTGATTCACCTTTGCTATCTGTCATGGAATGTTTGTGTTGTTGATTGGTTGTGTTTTGCTTCTCATATAGTTTCTACCTGGTTTCTTTGTACTCCCTCCGTCCCAGAAAGGCTGTCAGGTCTGCAGAACGAGAATTTAACAATAAAGTATGTTCGTCGGAAAAAATTCATTCTTTTTGCTGCTAGTCACTAGATATCAATAAATTCTTTTAATTTATCACAACAAAATTTTTTTTTGAACTTTTCATGAAAAATGATTTTTTTAATTTTTTTTTTAAGTTCTTGTTATACAGACCATACAATCTTTTTGGGACTGAGGGAGTAGTTTTTATGGAAATGGATCCTCTCCGATTACTGTCTCAATAGTTGCTGAAACTATCTCACAAGTGTGAATTTCTCTGGAAAGTCTAACTGGTAGGAATCTCCTTCTTGGATTATCCACTACGGGTACTGGAGAGAATCCAGACCCTTTTTCTTTGGTGTGTGGCGTGCGCATGTATAAAAAATCTCAAAATATTGAACGTCAAATGTGCAGAGTAAGAAGTAAAACTATGCAGATGAGGTTGAGATAGATGAGAAATTAAAAACAGTTTTAGTTTGCAATTGTTAACCGGTGAGAAAATCAAAAACAGTTCCGCAAGAAAAATTTTGCATTAAAAATAGTGTGATGCTGCATAATCATTTTGGAGTCGCAACAGCTGGCTGGTCCCTCAATAAAAGATGATACATATAATGACAATGTATTTGTTTGTTGGTTTGTGTATTACATTAATGTTTTTTGGCTACCCTTGCATGTTATTCATGTGAGCATTGTTGCATAATGATGTATTTTGTGTCCATCTTTCTCTGTTTTTTTGGCAATTAAAGAAAAGTTGCTAGTTAAAGTGATATCAATGCCTTATGTTTTCTTCTGCTTCTAAACTTCTAAGAAGATGAATCAAAAGCTATGATTTCGAACTGCTACTCCTTGACTGTTTTGGTCTTGAATTTCTCGTGTTCCCCTTAAGGCTTATTGCTATTTTGGCTTTCTCCCATCCAATAGCTCTGCTGTGCACAGTAGAAGTTGCATTAGAACTTTCTAGAAGTAGTGCCTGTTTCTCAAGTTGTACACTTGAAGGTTGTGGAGTGGGATTGAAGTTATGGGATGCCAGTGTGGTACCTTTTTCCCTCAGCAACAATGCTACTTGTTGCCTTATCCGAGGCTGAAGTCTTTTCATTTTCTTGAGTGTTTTGTGGGACCAGAATTCTTGCGTGTTCCGTTCCCAAACGTGGGTAGTGAAAAGCAGCAAGGGTTTACAATTTTTTACCTGCAAACTTTCCGAGTTCAGATGGCAGGGTTTTTGGAAAGAGTAGCTATTTGGGACAAGGTTCAATGATCTAAACTTTGTACAGCTAACTGATTGAAGATAGTTTACGTGTATAATGCAAGGGTTAAAGACTCGTATGTATGAAAAATCCAAATAGGATAACTCCCATGCGCATGGCAATTCTCGAATGTTGCATAACATCAAGTGTGAGAGGCGTTGTATGAAATGTTGAATGTTAAGACTTTATGAGTTCCTTGGTAAATCAGTGGTAGTTGCTGAATCCTTTGATTGTGATGTAAATTGTTAGCCCATTCAGAGACATCAGCCCTATTAGCCTGCTTATATCAAGCCTTTGGAAACGACTTCCCTCTAGGGGCAAAAAAATTCCCAACAGTGACGACGACCAATAGTGTCACATTTGTGGGTCATTATCTAAACCTGGAAGCATATTGTAATGTGTTATCCTCCTTCTTTGGTTTCCTACTTGATGAACATAAATTGAATGAAATGGCCTACTACATGCTATTACTGCAAAATGACAGTGTATATACTATATAGTCGAGTGTGTCAAAGGTCTATCCTTTCTAGACAACAGTTCACAAGTCCTGGAGCATTGAAGTATGTCTCAATTTGTTTATTGTTGTAGAGGTGTTTTGGTGAAATTAAGCAAATTTTAAGACAGTATGAGCATTTAGGTCTCTGTTATGGGGCTTGTGTCACTGATGGAGCTAAAGAAATTTCCTTTTGGTTCAGATCAATATATTCTAAGCTACTTTCATACTTGTTCGATTTCTAGATTTGATGCATGAAATGTTTTGTTTTGTTTTCAGGCAGTAAAGAGGAGACCTTTTTTGACTCACAAACCTGGCTAGAATCAGATTGCGATGATGATTTCGTCAGTGTTAATGGTGGTAAGAATCCTTGACAATTCTTTCAGCTCTTCTTATGTACAAGTTGTGTTCTCCCTCTGTCTCTCCCTGTGTGTACGTGTCTATGAGTGTGTAACTCTTTTTTTTTTTTTTTTGATAACCGGATGTCTAGGCTAGCATGCGCGCACCTCAATTAATTCCGGGGCTCTGGAGGTAATGACCGGGCATAACCCCAGTGGCCCCAAGAGTTTGTTGGCAAGGGGAATCGAATGTGAGACCTTTTAGGTGGGAGCAAACCCCTAAGTCTCAAGGCAAGACCACTTTGCAAACCCCTTGGGGTTAAGTGTGTAACTCTTGTTGCCATGACAGTTATTTGGTTTTTGGTTGCTGGAACCATCATATTTGATTAGAGTTCACTTACTTGACTAAGATTGTCTTAATGCAGATTTTACCCCATCCCGCGGTAGCACTCCACTGCACCCGAGCTTCTCTACAAGAACCCCGCGAGTCAATAGAGCCCTTTCTGATGACAAGACTCATGCTTCCAAACCTGAACCATCTCCGACAAGCAAGAAGAAACTAGCTGAACTTTTCCGAGATAGCTCAAGAACCAAACAAGACATCGATGACCAGAATTTGTCGACCAACCAAAATGGGGTGACTCCAAGACCTGAAAATGGTATCCCTATTGTTTCTGGAGTTGACTCTTCTTCCAGTAGTGGAAGAACTCGTAATGGTGGTTATACATCTGAGAAAGAGAAACAACCAATTAATTCTGGGCAGTGTTGTCTACCAAGAATGCTTTCAACGCGGATCTATCATGAAAGGAGGAAGAAGACGAGCCCTACCCCTAGCCTTGGGTAATTGGCTGGTTTTCAATCCATCAAACATAAAGCATATGATGCCTCCATAATATGGAAGCTCTGAAACACTTGGAAGTCTATCAACTTTAAATCCATGAGATTGAGTAAACATCTATAGAAATCTGTGTTTCAGGTAGCAGTGATGCAATTCAAGAGTATGTATAGAGCAGTAGGAAAGAATATGGATTGTAAATTTTCTTGAGGTGAACTTTGTTTTCAAGTTCATGTTTTCTGCTTTTCAGATAAGCTGGGCTACGATTGGTTGGATTACTTAGGTTGAACGTACCTGGATACTTCAGCTTTGTGCGGTGAACCCAAGCCAAAATTTTCAATTATAGATGTTGTAGAAAGATTCAAGAATAACAAACAAAATTTTATACATCAAAAATACCTTTTGGCTTTGTGATTCTTCACCATATCATGTTATGAAGTGTGGAACTGTCTTTTCATAGCAGGAAATTTTGTATCCAACAATTGTATGCAGTGTAACAGGAGCAGATTAGATGGAAGGAAAGCGATTTCTCTTTCTTGTGTATGAAGATGAACTGGCAACAAACAGGAAAACACAGTCGGCATCGTAACATTAACATGGTTTCAATAAAAAGTGAAACATTAGCTCTTTCCTTTCTTGTTTGTCAGTAGTTGTTTGTCAGTGAGCCTAAAGTCCTTGACACGCGAGTATCAACTGTTTGTGAGCAGTGCAGGGAAACAAATCCAGAAGTTGGCTGTTACTCTGATAAAAAGAAAATGATCTTAGAAAAGGAGTATCCTAACTGCGGACTTCATAAAACCTGACAATTTTTTTATCTGGAACATGTGATCACATGTTTTAATAAAAAAGTGTAGAAGCCAAGAACAAGATGATTGCTATGAGCTGTTGGTCGTTTCTGAGATAAAACCAGTTGCGAAAGGCTTATATTGATTAGGTTATGAATGTAATAGATACCTGCACCCAGTTTCTACAATTGCATCATGCGACTTGTATGGAATCTGTAAATTGTGCATTAGCAACGCGGCTGGAGCAGAAGGAGAACTCAATGGATGCTGGCAGAGGGTGCCGTAAAGGAGAACTGGTTATCTCATGGAATGAATGAGCTTCTGTATCAACCAGTCCATTCCTCCAGATCTATCACGGGTCTGTGTTGACGATCCATGCAGTTCATTTTATATCATAATCACGTGATTTCATCATATGCGTCTTTGAATAAATAGCTGATTATAAGAAATGATAAGAAATGATTTTGAGTCGAAACATAGTAGAGATATGCCATATGGCTTGCTTGAGATACATAATCGGCGATTTCGGTTTTCTTTCATGGATAGAAGTTCCAATTAATATGGCCAATAGCATTCACACGTGCATTCTTACATCCTCTCTCACAAGTGATTTTAGAATGTACAATACTATTTGGAGGGTCCCATCTTAATTTGTGAGAGAAGATATAACGATGGATGTACACTAGATCTATGCCTACAATGTTTCAGTGCAAGTACATAAGGTACCACTGTACCACGTTGTACTTTCTGTAGTACCAGGTACAAATGCTCATTTTAAGTGAGCAAAGATTAAAGAATACAAGTACTATATATTTTTGTGTGGGTGAGCACTAACAATGTGTTGGATGGAATGACATGGCTGCTAAATTCTCCTAATGATTGATCTTGGGCGATAGAGAATTTGACGTGTGGATCAACAATACTAGAGGGACCCGGTTCAGCCACCGACATGTGACAGTTGATCATAGCAAACTGGTATTACTGATGTCTTTTCTTTACTCTTTGGCATCGAAAGTAAGACGTTATAGGCATATCTTGCGATAATCTGATTGTCATCCATGAGATCGATATCATGCTATTTTTCTAAGATGAAGTTCTTAAGGTCCTTATGATTAGTAACTGACGTTTATGGATGCCATAAATTTGTCAGGAATTTTGGAATTGGATGAGATGATCTGGCGACACATGACCTACCGACTGTTGTTCGTTTAGTCTTCAATCAACCGGGGCTGAAGATCAGTTATGTAGGCCCAGTTCTAGGTAAGTATCACATGTGAAAGCAATCTTTGAGTTACAGGAAACTAACAAAATGTCTAGGAATTAATTTGGGCAGGGAATTAACTTCGATAGCTTAGGCATCTGTCTCGGAAGGGAAACAAATAGACAAGGTGAAATCAGTAGCTTTGCTTAGTCCAATCGTTTATAGAGCCCTATGACCACCGCACTTGGTGGCGCTGCATCCAATTTGCATTTTTTTTTTCCTGATGGTCAGGGGTGTCCGGGTCAACTTACACGCATCCCGACTGAAAAAGGCAAATTGCCTTTGTTGATGAGCATCCAGGACATTGTTAGGCGGGTTTAGGTTAGACTATCCAGAAGTGAACTCCCTCTTTTGTATGACCTATACACTCTTTATAGTAAGACTCACAAGCAAAATTGTGACCCTAAGAATCCCAGTACTGAACGACATTTTCTAGATAACTAGGGACCAGGGGTTATCTGGGTTGTTGGGGACGTCCAGCTACTTCATCACTAATGTACCATTTTGATTACACATCACGTTTCGACATACTTTGCTGATTTTTCTTTATTATTCAAGTTGTTTAGATTAGTTTATGTGTAACTCGATGAACTTATGGTGGACAAATCTCATAGTTAATTAGCGAGAACTCATTTAAAATGGGAAAAGTTCTGTCTGGCTTGATCCTATAAGAGTTAATAACACCAAGAAGATTTCGAACATGAAACCTAGGAAGGAGCAAACCTCCAAGCGAGTCCCTTGGAGTTCATCACGTTTTTATAGCTGATGATTGCTGTACATGCAAGTTTTTAATATCGAGGCATGTGACGGTAACGGTATCGGAAGTATCGAACTATATATAATGAGAATCAGTTGTCGCGGTGGTGAATTTCTTCAAAATCATTCCTAAGGGAAAAAAAATGTAAGTGCCAAATTCACCCGCAATGGTCGAGTATCGGCCGCAATAGCCGTGAGTCGGTCTGTGAATGGGAAACAGACCGATACGTAACGGGAACTAGCCTATACGCATGAGATTTTCCCTCTCACCGGTATATTAGGGTTTAACGATAACAGAAGGCCGAATAAATGTTATCGTATCGGCCGTAATGTAACGGCCGATTTTTAAATCCTTGATATGGTACATGTGGAACTCAGACACTAATATACCTAGTAATGATATTGATGATTCACTTCATTTCAATTTTCAACCAATAGGAGTGAGGGTTTTGTTTACAAGTGTAATCAACAAAATCCTCAAACAACTAAGAAGCTTGTCAGACGTGTCCTCTCGTGAGTACGCGCGTTTGACTTCCACTATACCGTAACTTCGAAGCAAAGCTCTGTTACCTACCGCAATGTGCTTAGGGGGCACTCAAAAACATTTATTCCCGATTTGATGAAGGATTGATGTTCAAGGGAAGAAAAATATGTAATCACTATATTGGAAACTTCGTCTAATCATTGCATTCAGTGTTCCCAGAGTAGGGCTACATGGTGCTTCCCCTGCTCCGAGACATTCTAACACCACGAATTCTCGTGGGATATTGTATTGACCTCACATAAATGTGTGGTGCTGTAATTATTCGGAGCACTACGTAACTGTATTCCGGGACTACTGAATAATTACTCCGAAACTTCTAACCGAAGCCGTGGACATAATAGTATTATATTTACACACTCGTGATCATTATGGGATTTGTATATATATGTAAGGGTGTCTACGTATATATAGCAGGCTAATGAGAGTGAGAGCGATATCAGATTAAACAAACAAGAAACACAGGCAGGTGAGGAGAAAAATGGAGGCCGTTTACAAGTTTTTGTTTGCAGTATTGATTGTAGCTACGTTGATGGTGGAAGAAGCCGCGGCGGCGACGCAACATGTTGTTGGAGGAAGCCAGGGGTGGGACGAATCCACAGACTTCAGCACCTGGGCTTCCGGTGAGAAGTTCAACGTCGGCGATCAACTCGGTAAAGCTGTTTTCTTGTTGACCTATGACTGGGTACATGTACCTGATCTCAATTGATTAAGTATTATAGCTTAGTTTGGTTTGATTTTTTAATGAGTATGAACAAAATTATTTTCGGTGATGCTTGCACTCTTCTTTAGAAAAACACTCATGTCCCCATTCTGCAAAACCTGACTTAAAGTTTGCAAAGACGCATTAAACCAGGTTGTTCCACAACAAAAATACTCTTTTAAGTCAGCTTGTTCCAGGATGAAATTTAGGGGGAAGTATAGACCTTGTTCGTTTTGGATTTTGAAATCGATTTTTTCAATTATTACTCAATCATTACTCACATTTCTCTCCAATTATTACCCATATTTTCAATTATTATTTTCATTTTTCTTTCTCTCTCTTCAATTGTTACCCTCTATTTCCAATCATTACCCTCATTTCTCCCTACAATCATTACCTAAAAACCAAACGCAAAACCCAAATGACACAAGGTCATAATTTCGATGGTAAAATGTCCGAATTGCCCTTCAAACTAATTAGTGTTGGGTTGCATTTTCCATTACATGAGGGCAAATATTGTCAAAAATTATCATAACTCAATAAGTTAGCTTAAGTTAGTGGAACAAGCTGGTTTTGGCTTATTTACTTTTAAGTGTTAAAACCATTTTACTTTAAGTCATGTGTTGCGGAATGAGATTGTCCCGTTCTGCAACACCTGACTTAAGGTTCGCAAAGACACACAAAGAATTTTGCAATACCTGACTTAAGGTTCCACAATGGGAACACATTCTTAAGTTGAGTTGTTCCAATAAATTTTTCCCGACTCAAATTGGATGGGAACATGAAATGACATTCTTAAGTCCGATCATTCCAAGCAATTTTTCCAAAGTCAGTGAAACGATCTGCCTCTAACTTATTGACTTAAATTGCTAAAGCTATTTTGGCTCAAGTTAGTCGATATAGAACGACATAAATGTCTCAAAATAAAGATACTACAATTGTCTGTTGATTTTTGCATTGCAGTTTTCAAGTACACTTCTGGGCTGCACAGTGTGGTGGAAGTAGGCAGCGAAAGCGCATACAAAAGCTGTGACATTAGCAGCGCGGTGACATCTTTAAACGGCGGCAACAACGTGGTCAAGCTAACCAAACCCGGCACTCGTTACTTCGCCTGCGGAACATCAGGCCATTGTGGTCAAGGAATGAAGGTGAAAATCACAACCGCCGCGGCCGATGCCTCCTCGTCTACTACTACCACTCCGGCATCATCTTCTTCTACCTCCTCTTCGCCCGCCTCAACCTCCACCACTGCCACCGCCGCCGCCCCTGTTTCTCATGGCGCTTTGATGGCCACATTGCTACTAGCCATTTCTCTGTTCCTAGTATTGTTTTGAATTGTGTGAGGTTTGGGATTATTAAAACTAAGATAGATTGATTGAGGTGTTTTCGTCCTACGTTTGATTATTTGAGGAGTTAATTATAATTAGAGTCGGCGTGGAAGGTTGTTTGTAAGCTGATAAAGCAAATTTAAAGGTATTCATTGTTTTCTCACGAGTGAAATATAAGATGATCACAAGAGTATTTGATTATTGGTCAATTCCTTTTTGCATGACACTGATTCTCCCACCATATTTGTGTCAGAGGTCTAATTATCTAATTTTGGAGTGCTCCGGATCGTTCTAACACCACACATTCTTGTAACACTAATGGTTAAGTGTATGACCCATGTAAATATGTGGTTTTGGATCCGGGACATCAGTTGGCGGTGTTCCCGGACTACTAAATATGATTTTATAAGAATCTTTATTGCCTACAGGTTTTTATTTTATTTTATACAACATAGTAGTTTATTTGGGGAGCATGGAAGTACTAAAACTGAAAATGAGCATATAAAATTGAATGTATCATGCCCTTATTATTAGTTGGCCATGCCCTCAAATCCTAATTATGTTTAGATAAATACTTGGAGCAATTAATCACCAAAAGAAGAATCCTTATAGAAAAATTAGTAGAAAGAAAAGTACTTTCTTGTCTTTAGAAGTTAAATTTATCACGCAGCCGTGCGGTGAGTACAAAGCGAACTATTTTTTGCTTTCACTAAATTTTAAATCTATCATTTTCTTTTTTATCACTCCGCAAATGATCCAAAAACAAATAGTCATTGAAGTCAAAATTCGCCCTTTTGGTCAAACAAAGTTGACCACTTGGACTTCTTTTTTGGGTTTTTCTTAAAGGACCACTTGGACTTGCATGTAAAATGTAGGGCTGTGTATGGTCTTCCATAAGAATGCAATAACCAAACCATTTCTAACCGGTCTGAAAAAATAAAAACCAAAATTTAACCAGTATAAATATGGAACTTACTCATAACCAAACCGCTATAGCGGTCTGGTTTCGATTGTACCCTTTTAGCATCCAAACATTTTCATAAAATATGAAATTGAAAAATATAATTACGGAATTGATCCTAAAATCGCTCGCGACTTTATTAGCACTTCAAGTCTTGAACCAAAATAGTATAAAATAGGTCATAGACTACCACCATTAAAATGGCTCACCAAACGAGATTATAGTTCTAAAATATTTTTGGTGAGAAGTGAACGTTGAGTGATTTCAGTCTCCATGGGGAGTGGAAGCGATGGGCTCTTAGAGTTCAAGAATAAAATCACACGCGCAATTAGTTTGATTTATGTATGAAACACATGAATGTAGGTAAATCGGTTCTGATTCGGTTCAAACCATCTTTTTTTAAAAAAAAAGAAAAATAGTAACTGAACCAAATTTATCTGTTTTTGATTTTTTAGGTCGGTTTTTGATTTTTTTTGGACGCCCCTAGAATACAATTTTGTTCACTCTCGGCAAAGGTACGCTCATTTTGTGTCTCACTTAATTTGTTAATTGAAACTGTATAATTTTTCCAGTTTCATTTTTTAGGGGACTCTGAAAAAATTCATCTCAATCGAATACCAATAATTACTTCATCTATGAGTTTATTTATTTTCTTTAAAATTCTTGGCTTGAAATTGAAACTCCTAGATCAAATGCTTCAAATATATCCGATTAAACTAAATTTTTGCATAGCCGCCTAACAAATGAATTTGAACAAAATGAATGATTTTTATTATTATAGTGAAACACGGATTAAGCATATCCTCGTAAACAAAATTGCTCAAAAAAAAAAAAGCATCCACTTTGCTTTTGATTCTCTCTCAGGCATATTTTTTATTCTCTCTTCACAACAAAAGGAATAAAAGAAGGGTAAAAAAAAATGAAGCATGGCTGAAACGGCTCAAGCTTGGTTTCGGGTTCTCCCTCGGCAAGCAAATTTTGATTCTCTCTCCACAACGAAACGAATATTCCGTCCCAATTTGTTTGCTCGCTACGAAACTACGTGTAATTTTTAAACTAAAAATTAATGTATTTATCAAAATAATTTTTGAATTTTTTTTGCACCGTATTAAAGTTTTCAATGAGATCTATCAAACAAGATCCATATTGATTAGAAAATTATTTTTGCAAGTATATTATTTTTTAGTTTGAAAATTACACGTAGTTTCGTAGTGAGCAAACAAATTGGGACGGAGGGAGTATAAAAGAACAGAACTGAAACGGCTCAAGTTGCTTCTTTGGCTTTTCAAATCTCTGCTTCAAAGCACTGATCAAACTAGAGAGAGAAAGAGAGAGCGAAAGTTCGAAGTTACAGAGAGAGAAGATGACGGACGAGAAGAGGCAGATTGACGTAATGATCCCGGCGGCGTCGGGGCCTCATTTCTCCGGTCTACGATTGGACGGCGTTCGCTCTTCTCCGCCTTCATCCTCAACCCTTTCTGACTCCAATTCTCCCAAACAGCCCTTCGTCATCGGTAAATGTTGAAATTTCACAACTCTTTTTTTCGTTTTCTCTTCACTTGAAGTACTAATTCCTACTGTTTTATCTTCATTAACTACCGATTAGAGATTTCAAGTTGATATCTTTTTCAGGATAAACACAACATTTTGCACAACATAGGTCTTGAATGAAACACTGCCACGTAGACATGTTGCGTAAAATGTTATTCATTTTCTTGTGTTTGTAGACTTCCTCTAATTTTTTCTCTGATTCAATTTTTTGTTGGTGTAATTGAGTAGGAGTTTCGGGAGGTACGGCGTCTGGTAAGACGACAGTATGTGACCGGATAATTCAACTACTGCATGATCATCGCGTTGTGCTTGTCAATCAGGTACACTCTAAAACAGTAGTCAACTTTCACTGTTGTAGAGTTTTGTTTATCTAATGTTGTGACTGGTGATTCATCATAGATTTGACATCTTGAACCAATTCGATTTTAGAGCAGCTTTATGATAGGCCCATCATATCTGGTTAAAATGATTTTCCTAGATATTTTTTTGGGGAAGTGTGTTTTCATGATCGGATGTCAAACTTATTAAATGTTCCTGCTATTTTATATTTCCTTGGAAAGGGTGTCATGTAAAGCACTCACCCTCTTTTGTTACGTAATTCATTGAATTGTATTTGACCTCGATAAATAGAAGAAAATTGGTCACCTTACTCAAGAGTTTTACCATGGTGTTCTTAATTTCACTAGTTAATTCATGTATAATAAAGATACTGTTAAGATTATAGTTTCTCTTTGGGCATTATTAGAAACCACTTTTGTGACTCAGCTTTGAAAGTTGTCAACACCTATTAGTGCTCTCCCTTTCTATATTAGAATATATTATGACCACAATCGTAATAAGGAAGTAAAAATATTTCGAGTTTGAGATTTCTAATGTTGTTTGAGTTGGTAATTCTGATTAAAGAATTCAAGGTGTATATAGGATGTACTTAGCTGCACACTGCGAAATGACATGCACTTGAAAATTTGAACCTTCGGGCTCCTTCTTGATTGGTCATTCTTTTTCAAAAGCAAATTTATCGTTTACTTTTATCAAATATGTGCTTATGGTGTCTACTCTGTAGGACTCATTTTATCATGGCTTGACAGCTGAAGAAGCAGAACGAGTGCATGAATACAACTTTGATCATCCTGGTAATAAAAGTTACAATAAATAGTTCTTTAATAAAAGTAAGTTCGGGTGGTATTCGTGTCAGCTTTGCTGAATATTTGTTGCGCCTCCTAGATTTAAGTAGAATGCACCAGAGCATTTAGGAAAATCTTTTGACTGCATGTTTCCTTGTATGTAGATGCTTTTGACACAGAACAGCTTCTAGAGTGCATTGAGACACTCAAATGTGGTCACTCTGTCCAGGTCCCCATTTATGATTTCAAAAATCATCGCAGGTGTTCTGATGTGTCCCGGCAGGTAATATTTTCTGTGAAACTTCATGTTGCTGAACTTGAAATCGTGTCAAGAATGAATCCACTTCAATGTTTTTCTTCTACATTCTTGCTAATAATACATTTTAATATCCTAATTTTGGCTATAGAAAGACTCTGCATAACGGTAGAGGTCATTGGAATTTGGGTTTGAGATATCAAGTGAACAATGGCGATCCATGGGACCATTGTGAATTCATCACTTGATGGACCCAATCCTTCTTAATTTCGCATGCACTAATCTTTTACCTTACTACATTAATCTTCTTAAGAATTCGTGTGCAGGAAAGGGGGCTGCTGGGTTGGGTTTGGTTGGGTCTTAATTGCCTTTGTTTGGTTTGTGGATGAGAGAGTGTTTTCTGAATTGAGCTTTTGAAATACTTGAACCTGGTTGGTTGACCAGAATGGATTAGGATGTCTCAGCGTTCTCGACATTTGGTCCAGGCACTTCCAATGAATGGTAAGGGGCCTATCAGCCTATGACATAAAGAGTTTTGTTTGGATGTCGACCTCCACGGGCTGGGGCAAAAATACGTTGTTAAGGTTATCCTGGTAAGGCTGCAAGCTCCCCTCCTGAAGCACAACAAGTGGCATTCTAACATCAATAAGATGTCTGTGCTAAAACTATTTGTGTGCCTGTCTGAAGGAGGGAGGGAGTGAGAGGCAGATAGATAGAAAGATGATTGGTGTGCCGGATTGGTGTGCCACCTTGGAAATCGTAGTGTTCGCCATTTTTATTTTTTTTGCTGTTATACCTATTTCTGTCGAAACCCCATTTTTCGTTTATATTTTGCTTTAACTTCTTCTAATTTGCAACAGGTTTTATATTCTTTGTCAGGTAAATGCATCTGATGTAATTATCTTGGAGGGGATTCTAGTTTTCCATGATCCACGTGTCCGCGATTTGATGAATATGAAGATTTTTGTTGACGCAGGTCTCACTCTCACTCTGGTTGCTGCTCTTCTGTTACCCTTAAAATCGTCCATTTGGTACAACATATTGTTATGCTTTGTTTGCATGGCATTATTGAAATTAGTGCTGTGTGGTTTTCTTTTTCAACTTGTGCATAAATATCAGCAGTCTCAATATGTGATGACACTACAATGTTGAGATATTTGTAATACAATGCATTGATGTCATGTTAAATCCTGAGTTGTTGATATCATGCTTCACTCCTCCAGGATGGCACAGAGCCAACTTGTGAATTGTGTTTCTCGTATTTGAATATGACTATGCTTGCAAATCTTTTTATGGTGGTTATGGTGTGGTTTTAGCAAATATTTGTACACCATCTTTTAGTAGACTATTACATATACAATTAAGAACATACTTTGCTAATGTTTGATGTATCTGATTATGATTTTTCCATATTGGTTCCTTATGTCTATGATCTTTGTTGATCTTCAATATTTGTAGATGCTGACGTGAGGCTTGCTCGTAGAATAAGGCGTGATATAGTTGAGAGGGGTAGGGACATAAACTCTGTGCTTGAACAGGCAAGTCTTCTAACTTTTGTTAATTTCTTTCTTTCAGATTGTCGATAGTTGATAGGTGAATCTCATTTAAGTTTTGCAGTACTGCTAAATTATTGTTCGTTTGGGCACTCATACTCTTACCATTCACCTACCAACTTAAGGAATTTGTTGTTACCATTGTTGAATGTTATTGTCTGCTTTCTTCTTCTAATTCAAATGCTGCTGGCTTATCCGGGGGTGCCTTTTGGGAAACCTTCAAGGATGCCGCTGACATTTTAGCAGAGATCTAAATTCTAAACCAAACCAAACCGAAATAATGCCCTTGTGCCTCAAGCAATTGGGGTCCCTTGTCATGTGTTTACTATATATGGGATTTGGGATATAATCCCTTTTTTTGGTTGTAAGCTGAATTTAAAAGCACGAGACTTGTAAGTTGTACCTGACAAAGGTGTCAAGATTTTGAGAAGTTCTTCGGGAGTGCTGATACTGGCTGGAAATTTATTAGGGAAAGTTCAAAAATGTTTACTTCGCAACGTATCCTGTTCAGTGCTGGTATTTTTGTCAAGAAACCTGATGTTGTTTAGGAACGCCTATTATTTTCCATATGTTCCTGTGTTTTCATCTGTGTTGGTATTGCTTGTTCTAGGAACCACATTTTAACTATCTCACATGTGTAATTCTTTGTTTCTTCTTACAAAACGATGACAAACCTTTCAAGTGTCATTTTAATTGTTCAGTACGCAAAGTTTGTGAAACCTGCTTTTGATGACTTTGTCCTGCCATCAAAGAAGTATGCTGATGTTATCATACCCCGGGGAGGTGAAAATCATGTTGCGATTGATTTAATTGTCCAACATATCCGCACAAAACTTGGTCAGCATGACCTTTGCAAGATATATCCTAATGTCTACGTTATTCAATCGACATTTCAGGTACATATTTCCATATCTTCCTGGTTACCTGTTATCTCAAAATTCTATGGTGGTGTTAGCTTTGCCAACAACCAGCAGCATTTTTTTTTCCTTACCTAAAAAATATAGGTCATTCACATCTAGGTCAAGAGAATGGAATATTTGTCACCGCAAATTAGTTTGTCTTTCAACTGTGGACTAGATTTTTAGTTATTTTCTTAATGGAGGGCCATGCTGCAGATAAGAGGTATGCATACCTTGATTCGAGATCGGGATATATCAAAGCATGATTTCGTGTTTTATTCGGATCGGCTTATTCGGCTGGTACTTTCAACCATTTAGCTTATTTAAACTCATCCATTTTCCTAAGCTTTAGGGAGAGATAAATCTTACCAAGCATCATTGCTTGTATTGATTTTGAGTTTTAGGTTGTAGAGTATGGACTTGGCCATTTGCCTTTCACTGAGAAGCAAATAGTGACTCCAACAGGTATGTAGTCACAAAGGTATGTATCCACTCCATGGGGTCGATTCAGACTAGGATCTATCCCGAAAGAATTTGTTTCCATATGCTTTTAGGAATAGAGACTCATGGTGGGATGAATGTGAATCGTGAAGTTATGTCTCTAACCATACTTTTACTGGTTCTTACTCAATTTGCTATGTTTCTTGTTTCATTATTATGTGGTTTTTTGTGGACAACTGATGGTAGGCAGACATTCCTGACACCTTTGTTTTCGTTTTCACTGATTTCAGGTCATTCTGTTCTTCTTTTACGTCCCTTTACTTTCTATGTCATAACTCATAAGTGCATTTCTATCTGTTGGGAAAAAAATATGGGGGGTCTAACATTTGCATCTCTTGTTTGAATTGCTCCGATGTGAAACTGTTTTTTCATTTTCATTCTTTTGGAACATTAAGCTTTTTTATGTTGCCTATCCTCCCAAATAAACTTTGTTAACTTTGTGGCGTACACTGATGCAGAGTCTGTATATACTGGAGTAGACTTTTGCAAGAAACTGTGCGGAGTTTCCATTGTTCGAAGGTTAGGATTAAATCACTTATGGATAGAGGCACTTCTGGTTCTGGAGCTAATTTTGCTTCAACTCGTCGTGAAAATAAATAAGATATTGCTAGAGTCAAATTTACTGCCCATCCCAAAGAATCAAGTCCACCTTGGAGTGGTTGTCAACTTGTCATATGCCTGCAAAGCCTTTCGGTTGCAGTTGAATTTTTGGATTTGGCATCACTCATTCAAAGGAATGAATCAGATTTCAAGAAAGGATTTGAGAGCATTAGGTTGATGGATTTGAAATAGCTTGTGAATATTATATTTTGAAATCCTACCATGAATTCCTTTACTGTGCAAAAGAACTTTGTAAAAAAATTCGCTCCAGTCATTTCGATTCCCAACTTTAGGACTACCAATTTACCTCCAACACTCGTTCCTTCAATTTTATCTGGTTTAACCTCAAATCCCTCCGTTTTAAATCCATCTATTCATATGGACCTCATGGTTTTTCCTTTGCTCCTATTCCAGTTTCCCTTTTTCCTTTTGGTCTACTATATGAACATGTCATAGACTTTCTTTTCCTTTTGATGTCTAGCATGAAACTGCGTACTGATCCACTGAATTCTCTACGCAAAAAGTAAAGCAGAGCATTTTCTTTTATTATGACCAATGTTCTCTGTTCATGCCCTTAAAAAGAGAAGTGTTTCCTCCTTCGGTTCTAATCATTATTGTGATTTGATATTCAGGGGTAGGATGAGTGAAATAAGAATGCAAAAAACATAAAAACAAAGCTCTCTCTAACTATGGCAGAAAAGTATTTTGGTCCACATTTTTTTTATAGGTTATTTTACCTTGCGGAATGCGATGCAGATGTTTCTATACCATATGTAAAATTTTTGTAGTAGCATTCGTGTGTACTTGTAACTGGATTTTTCCTAATTCTCATCTGGCAACTTAGTTGTCTTTAATAAATGTTTTCAGTGGTGAAAGCATGGAGAACGCACTGCGCGCTTGTTGCAAAGGTATAAAAATCGGGAAAATTCTTATTCACCGTGATGGTGACAACGGGAAGCAGGTGATCTTTTTTCCTCCTTCCCCAGTGGCATTGCTTTTCCCTTATCATATGAACCATAAAACCGATTTTACCATTATCTTTTCATCTCTTAATAAACAGCTTATATATGAAAAACTTCCCAAGGATATTTCAGAGCAACATGTCCTGCTTCTTGATCCAGTTCTTGCTACAGGTAATTCATCATACTAGTTTGTTTGTTTTTTCTTCTTTCTTTTTGCTTTCTATAGTTCCGTTTTTCTTCTCTTATCCTTTTTCCTGGGATTCAGTCATGCATTTTTACGAGTATATTCATCAAAACACAACCCTTGTGACTTTCTTGAAGGCAACTCGGCAAATCATGCAATTGAACTACTAAGACAGAAAGGTGTTCCAGAATCCCACATTATATTTCTGAATCTCATTTCTGTGAGTTACTATTTCCCACTGCTGGTTGCAACCACTTGCTTCCTTTTATAATCAATCCTATGCACTGGTTTCACTTTGTGTTATTTTGCATTTAGGCTCCTGAGGGAATACATTGTGTTTGCAAACGGTTCCCATCCTTGAAAATCGTGACCTCAGAGATTGACTTGTCACTGAATGAAGGATTCCGAGTCATTCCGGGATTGGGGGAGTTTGGTGATCGTTACTTTGGCACTGATTGATCATTTATACTCAGAATGTAGAAATATGTATATACGTTGAATGACATTATATCGTTTTGCATTTCAATGGTTTCTCCGGTATGTAACTACAGATAGCTTACCTCTCAGGGTGTCTTTTATCTTGTAAGAAGTCAAGAACTTCATTTATGTTAAAATAAAGAGTATTAAAGGATCCTTGTACATAGTAACTTTTCGCGATCGCTTTTCTTTGGCGCAATCGATTTATATTCTAGTAAGAGCTACATTTCAGATTGCTTTATTGGTGTTAATTTTCAAGGAACATTTCTTGGTGTTCATTTGCCATGGCGAATAAGTATTTACTTGATGTGGTCAATTTCTGTAAAAATTGCGACAGGAATGTAGCGTTGCAAACAGCGTCTACCATTGCAAAAGTGCTTTTGCGACGAGTTTGCAATGGGAATGGGGTGGTTTGGTGGTAAAAGTGGCAAAAAAAATATTGGGTTGGGGAAGGCCCTTGCCAAGTATTTGCGTCAGGAACTGAATTAATTCGCAACCGGTGTTTACCGATGCAAAAAAATACTTACGCGTCCATTCCGTTTGAGATGGGTTGATATCAATACCAAATGATAATCTTTTGCGACGGGATAATTTATCGTGCAAATACTGCCTTTTTTGCCTCCAGAATTACTCCGATGCAAAAAGTTTGACGCAAAAGACATAAATTCTAGTGGTATGATTCGGAAAATCTTAAAAAGCTTGTGACGGAATTTTAAACATGATTTTGGGCTTTTTTAAACATATGTTATTCGTTCGTTTATCGGATTTGGCATGAAAATCATACGAGGCCAAGCTACCAATATAGTGATTTCGGTGCCGGCATCGAGACGGATAGACTCTCTTTCCTATTAATCTGTGTTTATCCAAGCATTTGCCGAATTGATAAGGCGATGAACATGAATTCGTGGAAATGGCAAAGAAGTAATGGAAACTATGAGACAAGCGGCTTGCATCTTTGATAAAGAATAGCTTATCCGACACTCCAAATTGAAAGAGTTGCCCTAGTTGGCCTCGCCTATTCGAAGCCCTTTGCAGCCTCCATCGTCCAACCTTCATCGTTTCAGTGATGGAGGGTAAATCCACCTCCGTCGACTCCGATCCCTATCTCAGGTGGTCAAATCTGTTGAGATCACGAAGTTTTAGGGTGGTGTGGCATTTTCTCGGGGGAATAAGTGGCCAGATCTGAGGCGGCGTTTTAAGTGAGATTTACGATGACTGGAGTTTTATTTTATCGTGTTACTTTTTAGTTTGTTCTTGTTTATTTCCGTTTATGGAGATTTATGTTTCCTGTATGAAACTTTTTCTACCCTCCATGCGTAGAAAAACGAGAAATGCTATGCGCAAGGAAGCTTACTCCGAACATGAAGTGTAAGCTTCCTTGTGCATAGCATTTTTTTTATTGAAAAACTGGGTTATTTTCTAATAAATGGTCCAAAATTCTGTTGAGATGGGCTCACTAGTCACTAATGTCCGGCCTACAACCCCTCAACTGTTTCCTTCTGGACTAAACCCGACCCGTTCATCGTCCAACTCTTTCGCCTTCATTCTTAAAACCAAATGACAGATAATTTACCAGATTTTATCCATTCCCGCCACTTCAGCAGCTAAATTACCGACTCCCCACTCCAGCCACCGTCGTCCACCAATGTCCCTGTGGTTCCTGTCATCACCGCCTTCGGTCTCCCTCACCACTTGTCACGCCACCCACTCCGCCGTACGCGCTCCTCCAGCTCCGCCACCGCCACAACTTTCTTTCCCTCCAAACCCTAACCAAACTACCTTAACCTGCGCCCTCCAGTGCCCTCACTTCCAATCGTACGCACTTCTCAATTTCTCCTCACTTTTTTTTTCTTAATTAAGAAAAAAAACCTCATTTTGGGATGTTATTACCAGCTGCTGATATAATTTGCAGGTGTTCGGGTTGCACTCAGGAGTTCAATCTCCACCGTCCTATCATACTAGACGAGGCTACCGATTTCTTCAAGAAACATGGCGTATCTGATTTCTCCTTTGATACTTGTAAACTAGTACGCCCTCGTTTGTTTACTTGCTCTTTCAGTTTTTTCAAAATTTATGTGCAATTTAAGTCAGGGCCGGATTCGGGCAGGTATGCCGTCGGGTTCTCACATTTTATCTAATTTTGGGCCCAACTTTTGAATGCTCTTATATTATGCTCATAGATAAAATTACTGTAAGTGCACAATTAGTTTTTTTGTCATTAAAAATACCAGAAGAGTGATGCTTTACTGATACATTTTAAACTAATTGAAATGATTATCAATTTTTTGTACTGAAACGTATTTGATATCTTGCTTTGAAGTGGATTTTTCTTTTTTTTGGAGAATTAAATGGAGGGCCCTTTGCTTCAGCCTTCAGGTCACCTGATTTGAGTTCCTACTTTAGGGTTTTAATAAAATGTTTGGCGCTTTACAGTGGGGATGGCGGTGTCGTGCGAAGCTTGCAGTTCGTGGCTCATCAACTGACCCTCTGATCGGGCTCTATGAAGAGGGTACTCATAATGTAGTTGATATTCCTGAATGTAAAGGTCCGAAACCCATTGTATGTTTAGTTTTGTGTTTATGTACGTATAGGTGGTGTCTGGTTTGCTGGAATGATTTTGCGACGGAAAGGAGTGGGGAGTTTTTGGCCTCCCAATAGAATACCCAATCATTTAATTCATGAATAATAATTCCGTTTCTAATGTACAGTATGTCATTTTTACTGAACTCAAGGTCCGATTGAGTATTCCAAGGGAATGACTGCCATTCTGATTTTATTTTCACTGAACCAGACGCTGCCTTATTGGCATTGTATTCCTGAGATTACTGTGCTTATCTTGGAAGTATATTCTAAGTTTCGAACTCGTGGTTGTGCAGCTCACCATCCAAATATTAATGTTGCTGTTGAACTCCTGAAGAAAGGCTTGTTCTTAGTCCTAAATCTTTAGATTTAACCTATATCATTTTCTTGTCTTGGGGATGTCTCTATCATGGAGAAGTAGTAGTTCTTGTGATCTAATCCAATTCTTATTTCATTGTTGTTAGGAATTACTGAGCTAAATATAGAGCCATATGATGAAGATCAGGGAACAGGTGAATTGCGTTATGTTCAGGTGAGTGTTTCTCAAGTTTTATTTTATCTCATTTGAGCAAGTATGATACTGTCGCTTTCACTTTTGTAATGCAAGATGATTGCTGTGTGCAGATGGCAGTGACCACATATAACACATCCCTTCCTTCTGCTGAAAGATATAAGAATGGTTATTTCCTGAATACCTTATTATGGGATGTAAAACTTAGGTTTAAACTGAACGGCCCGGGATTTTTTTTTTTCCTCCTTTCCCTCAGTTTGAAGTTTGATCGCAGGTAAAGTACAGGTTACCTTGGTTTGGAATTCGAGAAGTGAGAGCTCCTCTTCTTCAGAAAAGTTGAATTCTTTGGCCAATGTATGGCCCCCCAAACTCTCTACATCTCATGTTTCCTTCCATATGATGCTTTCTTTTATTTTGTTTGGTGATATTCAAACTGCTGTTTGTAGTTCTTGTGGAGATATGGAGGGCCAAGCAAGAAAGTGCATTTGATTCATTCTGTTTGGGCGAACTTTCAGACTTCAAATACAAGTGTGAGTGGAAAATGTTTGAATTTCAGTCTGCGGTTGTGCATGCTTGTGGTATGGCGAGCAACCGCACTACTTTCTTTTTGTCACAGTGATTAGAACTAATTGGGATAAAAACTTGTAATAATGCAGATAATATTTGGGAATAGGTGGAGGCATCTTTTGGGGGAAAGAGACTTTTGGGAGCATGTTGGAGGAATCGATGTTTCTTTGGCTCCCTCCAGCTTTGGCCAAGCAAATACACGGGTAATTAAAGCCTCTAATCGAGAAAACTCTTCATTGATATGATAGTATAAGCATGCATTCAATCACCATGAGAAAATGAGCTGGGGGATGAAAATGGACCAACTTTGATTTGACAACCAATTCCTTGATGCTGTGCAATTTTGGAATTCAAGTGGCTAATTATCACGGGGCATAGACCTATATTTTTGTAGTATGCAGGCATGGCTTTACTCTCCAAATGTGATTGATACTAATAAATAACATTTATTCCTTATAGGCTTTTGATTCTTTGCTTCAAAAGTTACAAAAGTATGTTCCTGTTGGCGCGTCAGTTGCTGATCTCTATGCTGGAGCTGGTGTCATTGGATTATCTTTAGCTGTCGCGAGAAAATGCAGGTTGGGATTGTGATGGTTCCATGTGCATTGGAGTTCAAGTTCTCATTCTTCGACTAGACTTCTCAATCCAATAGTTTCCTTTTTTGCTTGCAGGTCAGTTAAATGCGTTGAGGTTAACAAAGAGTCAAAGTTATCATTCGAGAAGACTGTTGACCGCATACCGAACTCCATAGACTGCAGTATCAGCTGGCATAATGCTGACACTTCAATTGTTAGTGTTCACCACCTCATAGTTGCATACGTCATCATATGACTTTGATGATATAAACTTTTTTCTGCAATCAATATGGCATCAGATTACTTAAAAGGCGGAAGTGGACACCATTACTCGATTTTCTGATTATGTTCATCAAAATACAAACTCTGAGCCGGATTTGCTATTGTGTTTTTTGGGAAATGTTTAAAGTTGAATAATGAAGTTATACTAAATGGACAGACTCCTTAAATCTATTCTTGTAGATTATTCCCCTAGAACTAGCCTGTATGGCTACTTCTTGGAATTCATATAGCCAAAATGGACAAACAGCTTTAGTATCGGCCGGCAATTTACAATGGTTTGTAACTAATTTTATAATTGGTTTGGAACATGCTCAGGCACCTCTCTCCTGGCTGGTGGGCTCAGATGTTGTTGTGGTTGATCCTCCTAGGAAGGGGATGGACCCATCGCTGCTTAACACATTGCGAGCGATACCATCACTGGAGAAGAAATCCAAGCCACCTGGAAGGCAGGGAATTCTATGTTTCTTTTTTGTCAAGTCTGCAAAATGGATGGTCATTGCTGTTATAAATCAGATATATGAATGTTTATTTAATTAAACCACTCCTAAGGTATATGGACTTGATTTTTGTGTCATTCAGCCCTTTGTTAAAGGAAAAAGATGAAAAGAGACCATGGGTTCTACGTGCCAAAGAAGCTTCAGTTCAAATTCAAAGCAAAACTACTTGGGAGGAAGTTCAGCTATTGCCTAAAACTGTCATTTATATAAGCCATGGATGGAGTAGTTTCAAAGAGGTACTTTTGCCTTTTTTATTTAAATCCGTCGCTAAGAACTTCCGTGTAATTAGATGCAGTCCTGGTTTGACTTCCAAACTTGAATGTTGACTTTATTGAGCTTACTAATGCTGCAAATCAGGATTGCATGTCACTGCTGTCTAGTAAGGCATGGCATTTGGACAAAGCTCATGGCTTTAACTTCTTCCCTGGCACTGAGAGGTATCTGTTCTTGTCTGATGTACCGGTTTTACCTGCCCTCTTTGCAATTTCTTATCCTCTGAGGCGCGCTTCGCTAAATGTATTTTCAGTTTTGTGCATGGTTATTTATTCTATAGTATTAAACTTTGAATTTACCTTTTTCTCTTTCTACACTTCCAATCATATTTGGGGTTTTAACTTCAAACATATCCGGTCCTCTGTCCACCAGAAGTTGGATCTCGCTAGATCAATGCCCTTGTCCCAGACGTAATCTCTATCTGTCTCTACAACTATCTTGCTAGCCAAAGCAACCATTTTGGCATGGCTCCCCTTTACATGATGATGTGTATTTATCGTAATGAATTCAGTTGTTGAAAAATAAGCATTTGTTGCCTTGAGGGTGACATGGACATGTAGAACCTTTCTGTTGAGAATGTATTCGACATTTCAATGTTGCAGTATATGGGTGGCCCAGGTGGATTTGTACGGGGATTTTAGATTATTATTATTTTTTACTTGCTTCCTGCGCATGAGTTTAAGCCTCCTTGGTGCGAAACTTGATGCAACACCCCGTCTCACATCGGAAGTCTACGTGGGTGATCCTGGATATATAAAGAACTATGTAAGCTACTCTTAGTACCTTGGGCTTAAGCATTTCTGAGTCATGCGGTGTGGCTTGTGAATTTACAAGTAGGTACTGGGTCAGTGGTCTACATAGAGCGTTATAATAGATATAAGTATTGCAGTTACATGCAAATATTCCCATTCAAAAGGGAAAAAAAAAACATTGTAGTTATGGTTATGACGGTACAAACTTGTTTGCCTTTCAGTTAGAGACATCATGGCTCATTGCCATGGACCTAATTATTTACCTTCGCTGTTGCTACAAATTTGTTTTCCTTTGTCTATGTTCAGACTATCCCCCTCACGTTGACTATCCCCCTCACGTTTGTTTATCACCACATCACACCCGTTACTGGTATGCTAAACCATACACTAATGTGATGAGGTTCACGGCTGCAGCATTGAGATATTGGCCGTTTTCAAAAGAGGCCCCGGGGTAAGCAAGAAGAAAAAGAAATCAATAAAGAAGAAGAAGAAATCGTCATGAGCATCCAGTCGTGGTCCGGCAGTAAGTGTTAGCACTTTTCAATTAAGGATAGCAGCAACCCGGGGCACCGTGCGTGCCGAATGCTATCACAGTAATGGCAGGAAAGATCATCACCCCAGGCTCATTTTCAATGGCTGAAAAAACCTCACACTATCATCACCTGGAATGAGGAAAAAGGAATGTGATTTTATAGTTGTGCTGCTTCTTCACAGAGAGTTCCGAGAACTGCAAGTCTGCAAAGGGCTGTGATTCAAACTTGGTTACATCTTTCTTAGAGGATTTGTCAATGGTGCGTAAACAATGTGAAGGTGATTGAATCGTACGTTCCCTGGCAGGGAAAAAAAGGTTCATGGCAAGTTGTGTTTTATGTGGTCAATCTGTCTGGCTGTTGTTGCAATGGTTTTGATCGTTAGGGGCGAATTTTTTTATTTTATGGTAATTTGAAGGATACAAGCTGTATTTGAAAGGTTGTACTCGAGAAATACACATTATCAGAAATAAAAAATGCAAGGGAGTTTGAATCAATTTTTTGATAGTTATCTGTCTATATTATGTTACCCTATGCAGTAATACACAACATCCTCCGAGCTTGAATTTGTTTATGCAAAGCTTGATTTTGTTTAACATATACTCCGTATAAACATTCAGATATAAATCATTTTGTGAAGAACTTCATACTTTTAATAGCCAATAGGGGATTTGTTTTGTCCAAATTTAACTCTTGAAAGGAAAAAGATCTCTACACATTTGATGTTTTAAGTACTATAGATAGATCTTTCCCCTTGACAAGCATGTGACAGAAATCAGATAGAAAATTTCACAACGCGATAAACACAAAAAAATAAACAAATAGAGTTAGGATTTGAGAGAATCAGGACATGAACTAATATGACACGATAACGCACGGTGTCCACTTCTACTCCAACTCTTAAAATGAGAGGAGCAAAAGATAGTTGCGGCCTGTTTCAATACGTCATGCACCAAAAGCATGGATCTTTTCTTTTCTCTAAACAATGCTATGGACAAAGACAAGAATGTACGAATTCGATGATAGACGCGTTTGAAATTGTTTGATGTACGTGCATGCCCACCGTTGTTAGTGTTGTTGCTTCGAGCTTTTCCATCACTAGTGTGCACCCAAAGAAAAGAAAATGAGAAGTTAGGTAAATAAAACCCTTTTCTGATTAATTTAATGAACCCTCTTAATCTCCAATAAGTGTAAAGTACTAGAATTTGTAAAGAGCAATTAGTGGCATTTAGTGGGCTTAAAGCTTACTTAAGGTTTTGTCCCCCAACCAAAGCATGCTTTGATTTCTTTAAGGCCTAATTCATGATTCCATTCAACACAAATGCTAAGCTTACTCGATTTTGACAGTGAAGTATTAAAGTATGTAATTTGAAAAGTATAGAACACAAGAGATTAAAGGCAAATCCGGCACACTAAACCCTAATTAGTGGAGAGCCCTTTGTTAAAAAGAAATGATTTGTGTAGGGGCACTAGAAAAGAAAGATACTCCATTTCCAATGGCCTTCGATTTTATAGGGCTGCAATGTGGCTCTTTTTTTCTATCAGTGGTCGTGATTAAATTAATCTGCAACTTTTTATGTATTTTTCGCCGTCTTATTAGTGAAAGTAATAAAGTACACAAATACAGATCGATATATTAAAAAATCAGATAAAAATAGTATATTATTTTCAAACTTGCTTGTCTTTGGTTTTATTTTGATAGTTATTTAATTCAAGTTATTAAGATGAATATTTATTCAAAACAATCAATTCGAGTGTAAAAAAATTCAGATACGATGATTTAAAGATAAAGGTGGTGATCTAAATTGATGCCAAGTACCCATGAGTGAGTTTTTTTTGTTTACCTAGGAATATGTATGTGGTGAGGTTAATGAAATCGAAATCAGAGTGTGTTTAGACTAAATTAATTTTGTTAAGAATAAACGATATTATTTAATTATTAGTTGCTTTTTTAGCTTTTCGTTACAATTTTCACATCACATTTTTTCATCTCGATGATGGAAATTAGATATCTATTAAAATATAGAATAAAGTTGAAAATAGTTCATATAAGATAGCGATAAAATGTATAAAAATATAGAAGAAAGTTGAAAAAAGTTCGTATAACATGGCATTAAGAGGCATTAAATTTTTTACTTTTCATATTTAAAAAATATATCTCTTTAGTGAAAAATTTTCAACTTTGGTCTACATTCTTGTAATTTTTCGATAAGTGTTCACAAAACGAATGATTTATTCATAATTTTAGTCTGATTTGTATGAAAGTCGAGACAAAACTTACGCTATGTTTGGAATCTAGGGAAAGCAGAAGAAATATAAGGAAAATAAGAAATTTTCCTTCCTGGTTCTATAAAAGGAATTCTATAGAAGAAAACTCTAGAAAGGGAAAAGGCGGAAGAAAATAAAGAGGTAATTGAATTTAGAAGGAGAAATGCATTTACTATAATATTAGTATTTGAGAATTGATATTGGCACCCCATTTTTTGTTTTTATTATGTGAAGTTACTAAAACACCCTTGTAAGTTATAATTAATTCTCTTCTTACACATGAAGATATAAAGTACAAGGGTGGTGTAATAACTTCACCTAATAGAGATAAAAAAGAAAGAAAGGGGAATGCTAATATCAAAATGAAGAGTGTCAATATCAATTCCCCTTTATTTTCCTTCCATTTTTCTTTGTAAGCTCAAACGCTCTCTTCATTTGCCAAGAATGTTACACGAGAAAGTTAATCCTGAGAAGAAAAGTGAAATGAAGTGAAGTAAAGGAAAGAAAATTTATTTTTCTGTGAGTGTTCACTTGGTAAAGGTTTTTTCCAGGAAAGTGTAATTAGCGGGAGCAAATTTTTTCACGACACATAATTGATAATTCCTTCCTTTTTGCAGAATGCATTTTGAGGGAAAGTGGGTTCTAGTGGGGAAATTATTTTTATGGATCCATTATTTTCCTTGTAACTTTTTTTTTTATTTCAACGGAAAAAGGAATTTTCTTGGTAACTGACTCATACTTTCTTAGCAACTGAACGAGGCCCACGAGAAATTTCTTCTCCCATTCATTTTCTTTTTCAACCAAACATGAGAAAATAATTAACTTTCCTCCCAATTTTCCCATCCTTTCCTTCCAAACACGGCCTTAATCGGTCAAAAAAGTCCAAAATAAGGGCGGCCTCGTTCATCTTCTTTTTCGAATACAATCCACTTCCTGTTTTGTACCGAGTATTTCAGAAGAAACACAGTAGCATCTCTCTCTCTCTCTTCAGCTGCCTTTCCGAAAACCGACGATGCTGATGCTACTGCCATTGTTGGGTTTTATAATCTTGGAGTATTATAATACTCCGACCTTCTCGCCCCCACATTTATGCTTAAATCTCCACCAAAAGAGGGTTGCAAAGAACCTTCTTTGTGTATATATAAATGTCTTCATTCCTTGCCGGTTTCAATTCCTGTTCTGGGTGGTTGAATTTCTGTTTAAGGTTCGCTTCTATTCATTACTGTTTCTCCTTTAATTCCCAAGTTTGCCTTTTCGTCTTAGTTAGTTAGTTGTTCTTCTGATTAACCCATGTTGATAGAACCTTTGTTTGGGCTAAATTTAGGATTTTTAGCAGATATATCCTCTGAATCTACGACTATAAATGTTCCAGAACTCAGGATCAAGTAGCTTTTTAACTTATTTTTTATGTCTAGGTGTAGTCTGTTGATTTGCTGCTAAAATAGAAATTGAAATGGCCAAGGGGAAATGAAAATTTTGGTCAGTTTGTAATTAGGACAAGTAAAATCGAACTTTTTTTGATAATTCAGGTCCAGCCAGCTTACGCTCATTTGATAATTCAGGATCGGCCAGCTTACACGCACCTCGATCAATCCTGAGGATAAAATCAAACTTACTACTTTTTTTATTTGGGTATTTTTTAGTATGTGGGTAATGCACATCATTTTGACTTATCCATGAATCATGGCCAGTACTGAGTCCTGAAATAGAAGAATCCATATGTTTTTGTGTCATTTTATCATCGTAATATAATATTGACAATAATGTACTTTTGCTTCAGTTTGTAGTTGAACTGGTTTTATTTGGATCAAGATTTAGGATTAATGTTTTGCTGCCTCTTTGGATGGTGAGAGAGTGTGAAAAGAAAACAAGGGAGCGTCCTTCAACTTATTTTGATAACTCAAAGAAATGAGAAATGGTAAGAAAGGATGAGAATTTAAGAAAAAGGATGAATGCTTATTTGTGCGTTTTGCTTCTTGGGCTGGCTATGCTTTTGTTGATTTCTCCCTTGTATCTGGTTTGTTTGCTTTTAAAACTTACCGGAAAAAGAAAAAAAAATATCTCATCACTTTTGGTGTGAAACCACAATTCTATCTTTTACCTCCTTTCTCACTATCCAAAGGGTCATCTTGAAACAATCAACAACACAAAAAGGTGTATTTCACTATGCTTTCTTATTTGAGGCCTCGTACTTTCTTGCATATTTGGTGATTAAAGACTGCATTTGGTGGATTTTATTACAGAGGTAAACGGTCAAGGGAAAGAGAGAGCAAATGGGGAAGAGAGTGAAGGTATCGATGAATATTGCTATCATATAAGCAAAGATGGTGGTCTTGATATGGATTCGCCGCCAGCAAAGATGAGGATTTCCAAAACAGAAAGCCGATCAGACGAGAACAGCGGGGTTAGTGGTCCATCAAACGTAGAACCCCAGGATGCAGATTACACATACATTCCCTCGCTGGATTATGAATTACAGAGCCTGATATTGGCTCGAATTCCCCGGTCAGAATACTTGAAATTATGCTTTGTGAACCGGAGGTATTTATCTCTTTTGAAGAGTGGCGAGCTATTCAAGATTAGGAGGGAGATTGGAATCAAGGAACCATCAATTTTCTTGGGAGCCTTAGGGGAGAACAGTTGGTGGGAATTCGATCGCGAATTCAAGACGAAGAGACGTCTGCCAATGTTACAAACAGACATTTCTTTCCAATTCGGAGATAAAGAGTCATTTTCTGCAGGAACCCATCTGCTTGTTTCAGGCAAAGAATTTGATGGTCTTGTCATTTGGAGATATGAATTGGCTATGAACACATGGTACAGGGGTCCTTCTATGATAATCCCAAGGTGTTTGTTTGCCTCTGCCTCGTGTGGCACATTTGCCTTTGTAGCAGGTGGAATTGGAAAGGAGCCAAACAGTGAAGTCTATGATACTGCTGAGAAATATAATCCAGAGAGTAAATCGTGGGACCCCCTTCCGCCGATGAACAAGAAGAGGCAGCTTTGCGCTGGGTGTTACATGGATGATAGGTTCTACGTGATTGGAGGCAGAAACAAGGACGGTGAGCTCATGTGTGGGGAATTTTTCGACAAGGTTCAAAACACATGGGTGCTGATTCCGGACATGTGGAGAGATGATCCGGTTCTGAGTAGCCATTCGCCTCCTCTTGTTGCTGTTGTGAATAACGAGCTTTACTCGCTTGAATCTTCTTCCAATCAGCTGAAGGTTTATGCGAAGAGTAGTAATACTTGGAAGCAGTTGGGTTCAGTCCCGGTGCGAGCTGATACCAGTAGAGGTTGGGGTGTTGGGTTTAAATCTTTGGGGAATGAATTGCTTGTGAGGGGCTCAGCTTCTGTTTCTGATTCTGGGAATTGTGAAGTTTACAGTTGCTGCCCTGATCCTGATCATGATCCTGATGCTGGGGAATTGCAGTGGAAGCTTCTTCATAACAGAAAGATAAGTCAGTTCATTCTCAATAGTGCTATCATGGTAGCTTAAGGGTAGAACTCTTGTTTCGGTATCGGGTGGGGTGATTAGAGTACCTGAATAACAGGTAAATTTGATAGAGTGGAGTGTCGGTTTGATTGCATTTCGGTTATTAAAGTTTTAATTGTCCCCTTGTAATGAACAATTGGCTGTATTTATTTTGGTTTTTGATGATGTTTTTGTATATTTTGTTCGGTATCGTAGAAACATGAGGCAATCTCTGTGTTTACTTCAACCTTGTGTTGTACAGGCTGCTGACATGAATTTCCCTCTTGAACGTAACTGCACTGTGTAAACTTGAAAATAAAAGCAACTGCCAATTTATCTTTTGCATTCTATATTAGTGAAATTTCATTGCTGCTATCTGCATCTCCCAGGAGTGAGTTTGTTTGAAATCCAGGAACGTGTCCCGAAATTCACACGGCACGGTTAACCCTGTGAACCCCAAGTTAAGAATTTGAATTTCAAACTGCACGTGTTTTTTCTTTGTTTTAGTTTGAGATTGATGGTTGGACCTTACTTCATGGGTTCTAACACAACTAATTTCTAGATAAAATGAAAATCGAAAGAAACCATGCAAGTGTTTGAAAAAAAACTGGTTTTAGAACGAATAATTGGTATCTTCAAAACTATTAAAGTGAATGAGAAATTGACTTTAGCCATTTTCAAAAGATAACTACAGTAGGAGCTGCTTTCCCATAACCGAATATCTTACTTGTGCTGATTACCTCAAATTGTTTGTGCTTTCCCTTGGGTTATCCTTTCTCCACCTATCTAGGAGTTCAACAAATGTTCCCTTGGGTTTCAGTTACAATATTGTTTCTGCTGTTTAGCCAACTGATGCAGGCCGGAGCCCGCAAGGTTTAAGATAGTCCCGGGATGCCACTCGACGTGACCAAGCCACACGCTTGATTGTAGGAGGAATCACTCACTCCAGGCAAGACGCACTTGCAAATATTTCAATAATCTCAACCTTTGATTTTTCATTTTATTAGATCACCAAGAAATAGGCATTACAACATGAGACTCTTCAAGACTAAAATTAAGTGCTAGACAATTTCCAATAAGACCTTCGAACTACCTATATCTAGATGCATGAACAATAATTAAAATGAAACTAAAAGCAATGTGATAAATGAAACTAACTTTATGCATATGTGTGCAATATTAAAGAAGCTTAAAACTTTGACCAGAAAACTAAAAGACATTGACTATAAGTTTGAAATATGTAACTAATGACTCTTCGATTTGATCAGCACCATTTTGCTCCTGCATCACCAACAGATCCAAAGACAGTGCAACCAAAATTTGGGTCCTTGAGATTAGAAAGTGAAACAATATAATTCACTAAAGAGTCCTAGAGGGGGTGAATAGGACAACCAATTAAAAATTAAGTCTAATTATGAGAAATACAATCACCCAAGCTTCATTCTAATTGACATAAATCAATATGCAAAATATAAAGCCACTCAAGTAAAGAGACAAGACAAGGAGATATACGTGGAAACTACTTAGGGTCTAAACGCCCTAAGCATAAAACCACGCAAACCACGCCTAATCCTACTTATGTATTTCCATAAATCAAAAGGTTTACAAGAATTAAAAAGAATAGAAATTACCCAACAAGCCGCTTGTGACATCTAGCTCTAATTCTTGATGAAGTACCCCGTACCCATGGAGTGTTAGAAGATTAATCTAGATTGACAATAATAATGATCAAACACTAAATTTAAATCAACTTTGATGCATTAGAATGCATGACAATAAGAGGAAGACATTTTATTTCTTTAGAGTGCATAAAATCTAGAGTTGTACTCTAAAAAAGTGAGAAAAATGTGTTTATATAGGTACAAAGACGATGACCTAAGCCTAACCAAGGAGAGGGCCAGGATTCCAGAACGCTGCAGCCACGCTTGTCTGGCACTGCGGCGCTTCAGACACGTTTGTCTAACTCTATTCAACCAAGGCTGAAGAACACTTGAATAGCGCTTCAGGAGCACTGGTGCACTAATATGGCGCTTGCTTTCAAACAAGCGTCCTTGAAGCGCAGCTACGCATGAAAAGCGCTTCCCTATCAATCAAGCGTTGTTGCTCATACGGATTGCCCCAATGGTGCTAGCTCATAAGAATTTATTGCCTTGGACAAAAATACAGTATAAAGATTGCAATCATAAATCATTAATTCTAAATGTAAATATGAAATGCATGCTTTATACCATTCATGAACCAAAATGAGCCAAGGCATGAGAACCAACTTTTCCTCAGTGCTACAATCAACAGTTTGGAGCATCTAAACACAACCCTAGACTAATCCCCCAAACCCAAAAGAAATACAGACTCCAATAGTTTGTTGAATTCCTGAAATAGTCAATTACATATGCAGAAAGTGTAAAGAACCAGAGTGTCAGTATTCAATACCAATAGATTTTACCAGCTAGGCTAGTTTGACATAACCATAACATAATGTCAAGAAATTCACATCGACCTCAGCAGTCATCTGCATTTGATGGAATTCACCCAGAGAAAAATAGAAACGATTATGAATTGAAAGCAAATGAAAACTCACCTGAAGAACTACATATGTGGTAACAAAAATTAAAAATAACAACCTCTGGGTCAAAAACAAAAATTCACACAATAATGAGTCGAACCAGAGGAGATAAGTGCATCGATTGCCACGGAGGGTATCAGATATCAGATTTGGACCTGAAGCTTGATAAACAGGATAAGCATTCCAGTTCAGAAAAACAAAAGATAAGTCTGCTTCGTCAAACCAATGCCCAGATAAGCATGAAGAATTCAGCAATCTAGCTGTCAGGGGATGTAAAACTTAGATTTGAACTGGCCTGGCCGGTTTTCTTTTTTTCTTTTCTCTCAGTTTAATGTTAATCGCAGCCTCGTATGTAAAATACAGGTTACAATGGTTTGGAATTCAAGAAGAGAGCTCCCCTTCTTCAGATAAGTTGAATGCTTTGCCCATTGTATGGCCCCACGAGCTCTCTACATCTCATGTTTCCTTTCATATGATGCTTTCCTTTAGTTTGTTGGTTGATGTGCAAACTGTTGTTTGTAGTTGTTATGGAGATATATGGAGGGCCAAGCATGAAAATGCATTTGATTCATTCTGTTTGGACGAACTTTCGGATTTGGATTTCAGTTTGTGTTGGTGCATGCTTGTTGGTATGGTGAGCATCCGCCAAGTATATGTATATGAAGTGTGATTGCTTTCTTTTTGGTTAAAGTGAATAGGATTAATTAGGATACAGACTTGTAATGATGCAAATACTATTGGGGGATAAGTGGAGGCATCTTTTTGGGGAAAGAGACTTTGGGAGCATGCTGGAGGAATCGATGTTTCTTTGGCTCCATCACCTTTGGCCAAGCAAATGCATAGGTAATTAAAGCCTGTAACCAAGAAAACTCGTCTTTGATATGACAGAAATGCATGTATTGGTTAATTGGCCAGTCACAATTAGAAAATGACCTGGGGGATGAAAATGGATCAAATTTGATTTCCCTTTTGATTTGACATTGATCGATGTTGTGCAATTGAAATTCAAGTGTCTAATTATGTCGGGGCACAGACCTATATTTTCACTGTATGCAGGCATGGCTTTACTGTCCAAAGGTGATCGATACTGATAAATAATTTGTGTTCCATTAGGCTTTTCATTCTTTGCTGCAAAATTTACAAAAGTATGTTCATGTTGGTGCGTCAGTTGCTGATCTCTATCCTAAAGCTGGTGTCATTGGATTGCCTTTAGCTGTCACAAGAAAATGCAGGCAGGGATTGTGATGGTTCCATGTGCATTGGAGTTCAAGTTCTCTTCCTCAACTAGACATCTCAACCTAATAGGTTTGTTTGAGGTTAACCTAGAGTCGAAGTTATCATTTGAGAAGACAGTTGACTGCATACCAAACTCCATAAACTGCAATATCAGCTGGCATAATGCTCTGAGAATCTAAAGTTCTTCTGCAACCAGTATGTTATCAGATTACTAGAAGGCAAAAGTTGTACATCCTCAGTTGATATTCTAGTTATGTTCTATATTCAAACTATGAACTGAATTTCCTATTGTATTTTTCAAGAAGTGTTTAAAGTTGAATAATGAAGGCATACTTCACGGACGTTAAATCTATTCTTTTAGATGGTTCCCCTAGAACTAGCCCGTACATCAAGTTCTTGGAATTCATATAGCCAAAATGGACAACCGGCTTTAGCATCGGCTGGCAATATACATGGCTTCAGTAATGGCAGGAAAGATCATCACCTCGGGCTGATTTTAGATGGCTGGAGAAACTGCACACTATCATGATATCATCATCAGAAATCAGGAAATAAGGGCATGCGATTTTGTAGTTGAGATGCTTCATCACAGAGTTCCGAGAACTGCAAATGGCTGTGATTCAAACTTGTTGACATCGGAAGTGAAGTAGTGCGTAAACAATGTGAAGGTGATCGAATCTTACGTTCCCTTACAGGGAAAAGATTTATGGCAAGTTGTGTTTTCTGTGGTTAAATTGTCTGGCTGTTGTTCCAATGGTTTTGATCGTTAAACGGCAAAATTTTGCATTTTGTCAGAATTTGAAGGGTACAAGCAGTACGTTGAAAAGTTGATCTCAAGAGATGCACATTATCAAGAAATTGGAGTCTTTTTGTACAAGAGTGTGTGAAAATTAATTCTTTATATATATTTATCTATCTTCACCATGATTTGTAAACTTATGGTACCCTATGCAAATATACACATTAGCATCCTCCGACTCTGAGTTTGAAGTTGTTTCTGAAAAGCTTGATTTACTTTACACTCGGTTAAAGTCGATTTAGATCTTGAATTTGTTGAGAGAATGAAAACCTGAAAAATGCGTATTGGTCGTTCAAATAGATCACAGTTTCTCTTAAGCAGGGTTCCTAATATCCTCCTATTAACAGACGATGTGACGAGAAGGGTTGCGAAAAGGGCAACACTTTCTGGGGTGAAAGTTCTGCTCCATTTTTGCAATGCTACTTGTTTACTTCCTCTGCATTACCTAAGGTAAGAATTTTTTATACACTTATCCAAGATACGAAGATAACGGATTAAGAGTAGATAGATTCATCAGCTAAAGAGAGGATGCGAGAATGTGGAAGTGAGGACAACAATTCAAGCTCCAGTTGGGCATTAGACCATAACGCGAATATAAACAGATCGGTTTAGGACCAAACTTATAACCCGAAGTAGACGCATTAATCACATGTAATAGAAAATCAGTTACTGAAAATACCGGTTCTTTGAATAAGCGTGGTAAAGGTATACTTAAAGTGACATATATGTTACTTTTTCAACTTAAAGAGAAATTCATGTTTCTTTTGAAGCAGTTATTTTAGTCAACTTCATAAGATAAAACAACTTGTGCAGCATGAATCGCTTTGATATTTTACTATAGATAAATCTTTCGCTATGACACAATATGATATGGATAGGATAGAAAATGATACGACACGATAAACACAAAAAATAAACAAATCGAGTTAGGATCAAGAGAATCATGACATACACTGCCATGACACGAGACCGCGAGAGGTCCACTCCAACTTCAACTCTTAAAATGGGAGAGTCCCTTGTGACTGTTGCATGCATCAACAATAATCGCAAGGATAGTATCTCATCTCTAACAAATATGTGTGGACAACTCTATTGTGAGGAAACCACGTACATTAAGTAGTTTTTTACACATCTTTATCCAAATTCTGCGTCTCCGTTTGTGCTTGTGACATTGTTCTTTCTCTAATACCAAGTTATGAAGCCTTTCCATGACTAATGGGCACTCAAAGAAAATGACAAGTTTAGGTAAACAAGATCCTTTCTGATTAATTTAATGAAGCCTCTTAATCTCCAATAAGGGTATAGTGCTGGAACTTGTAAAGAGCAGCTAATGGTTTCAAGAAGAATTTAGTGGGCTAATTTCATAATTAATTTAAAAATTTGTACCAACATAAATACTCTTCCCTTATCTGTGGGCTTAAAGCTGATTAGGTTTTGTCCACCAACCAATGCATGCTTTGATTTCTTTAAATGTTGGGCCCATAAAAGGACAAAACTCTAAATCATGATTCTATCCAATACAAATGCTAGCTTACTCGATTTGACAGTGAAATATACAGTACATAAATTGAAAAGTAGAACCCCAAAGATTAAAGGCAAATCCACCACACTAATCAGTGGAAAGCCTTTTGTTAAAGAAAGAAAGCTACTCCAATTCCAAATGGGTTTTGTTTTCATAGGGTTAATGCACCGTGGTTATCTTTCTACCATTAGTTGTGATTAAATTAATCTTAGATGGTATGATTAAATTAATCTTAATTAACTAAGGCTGAGTTTCAACTAGGCTATTTTTTTTTGTATATTGGACTACAAGTTATCAAATCAATTGACGTATCATGTATGTGACAAGAATGATTTGTTGAACAACATAGTCCGAGAATACCGAAAATACCGCAGCAGAAACTCAACTAATACTCATCCTAAACATCATCTTTGCCCATGATTAGGTTTTTGGTATCAAACCCAAGATACAATATGGTTAAATTAATAAATCATTCTCCTCATATATATCAATCTGTAGTCCAAGAACACTAAAAATATCGAAATATACCGTAGTGAAAATTCTTGAGACAGTGGTTACTACTAATGCTTAACTAACTTATTTTCCGTTTAAGATTATGGGATAAACCTTTCGTACAGAAAAATTATAAAAATGTATATCGAATTTGCTAGTATGAGTTTAGATAAGATCATTCTGAAAACACCTTATCCGAACCTGTTGTTGTCTTCATTGATTTTTTTTTTGGTTATATAATTTTACTTTTAGGTCGTAGATTGTTAAGTCAAATTATTAATCTAAAAAGATTAGTGCTAATCTGACAAAATTTTACTAGTGAGACGACTTAAAAGACATAGACATTGATGTAAATTTATGCCAAACACCTCCTTACTATTACATATAACGGCCCGTTTGTCGAGATGATATAGCATATCCGAACTATTTTATATCGCGTGTTTGCTCCCGGATATAGACGGTAGATATAATATCTCAGCCTCTGGCCAGATATAATTACATCACCTCCCCTTATTTTATAATATTCAACTTCATATTCGGTTTCTTAACTACGAAAATACGATCGTCCACTTTTAATTATACATCCACCTACTGGTATTCACCTCAAAATAAACCAAGCGTATACAAATTCATCTTCCATAAATCGCTTAAACAAACATCTACAGTAGGCTGAGTTTCTACTATAATATTTTCGGTATTCATGGTATTCTTGGTGTTTTTACTACTTTTCACTCATTCAAACACAAGTCATTCTCCTCACATACATCATAAAAATATTATATATGGTAATCTTAGCAGAAACTACACCCACTTTTGACTACAACTTAATACCGAAAATACAAAAAAAACTACCGTAGTGGGAACCCACTTAAGAGCATCTCCAAGAGGCTTGCTACTTGCACCTTGTTGACTACTATGCCTAACCAAATCCAAAAATCATGTTCGAATAGACTTACTACTTGGCTACTCCTTTTTCTCCTTTACCTTTCTTCATTTCCCTATATTTTTTGCCCTAGGGCTCGTTTGTTTGACTAGAGATAAAATGATGGGATATGAAATCCCTTGGGATATGGGTGAGATATGAAATTCTTGGAATATTGCTTTGGATAAAGAAAATCCATATCCGGTGTTTGTGTTTAACGGGATATAACCATTGGAAATCACTTTTTGGTTATAGCACATGATCAATAGGGAAAATCCCATCCAAATCCCACCCCCATGGGATTTTATATCTCGTATGGATCGAGATAAAAAAAAAATGGGTGGGGATTTGAAATCCCATCCAAATTAAGCTCAACAAACACCGAATTTTGAGTCTCACGTCATTCTATCTCCTATCCCACCCTTCAAATCCCACATAACAAATAAGGCCTAAAGTAGTAGAGAGTGAATAACAAAAGTAAAGAGTGGTGTTGAAACCTATAAGTGAAAAAATGTCTAGGCAAAGTAGAAGTGTAAGTAGGACTACTTTGTTAACTCCCATTTTTCTTGCCTCTCTCTCACTCTCTCTATGTGTGGAAAAAGTTCTTGCATCTTTCCTTTTTTTGCATCTGTTAGGGTTTTGATTGGGGGAGGCGGGGAGCTGCCGTCTCCACTACCTCCACCTTCCCCCGTCTCTCTCTCCTAACCAACCTTTCCTCTAGCCCTCGTCCTCCTCTCCTCTATGCCCTATGTTGCCTCCATCTTCCATCTTCCATCGTTAAGAGCGACGGAGGTTATGCTCCACCTCCATCAGCTCCGACCAAAGTCTCAAGAGGGCCAGATTTGAGCAGCTCATGTGGTTTTAGGGGTGTTCGGCGACCCGTTCGGCAAATAAACATCCAGAGACTTGACGGCGGCTCCGACGATGAATCTGATGACCGGAAGTTACCTTTTTCTGTTTTTTGTTTAGTTTGTTTTAGGGATGCACAAGAAAACCGATATAACCGCTAAACCGATCCAATTTGGACTGAACCGTTCTATTTCGTTAGGTTATGTGGTTCATTGGCCTGGTCATGGCTGAAAAAATAAGACCCGATAATTATGGTTCGGTTACAGGTTCTTAATTTAGGAACCACAGATAGAACCGAACCGGACTGTATAATGTCTATATATATTTATATATTAACACGTGTACATAATTATGTATCTTGATTTGGTAAGTTAATATTTTTTTTTCTACAAATAAGATATTTTCTGTCTATTTAATTAGAATAAAAATCTATTTTGTTAGAAAGTCATTAATATATTACTATAACTATTTGACCCCACTAACACCAACTTTCAATTTCAAACAATCTTTTGATTTCATGTGATGTGAAAAAATGTTCCAATGCTAATCAGGTAGAACCGGAACCTAACCAAAACAAAACCGGTCCGGTCTTGCGGTTTGAATCTGGACATGTTCTAAATATATATATTTATTAGGTTTTGGTTCTTAATTTTCTAGAACCTGTCGAAATGATCCGGTTACTGAATTTCTAGAAAACCGGTCCAATCCAGACCGTATGCACCCCTAGTTTGTTTAGTTATTCCCTGCGTGAAATCTTTACCCTTTTTCAAGAGTTGTTGTTCATTACTACTTTTGACTAATTAAAGTGCCTAATAGTATTGGAGATGTTCTAAATATAATGTGTACAATCTTATCGTATTTTTCAGTTAGTGAGCTCATATTTTTAGTTTTGGAATACGTAAGGAGTGACGTGAATGAAGTCGGCAATCTTCTTCTTCTTTTTCGAACAAAATCCATTTCCTGTGCTCCTGCGCACCCAATTTTTTAACAAAATCCACTCCTGTAGACAGAAGGAACACAGCAATATACAGCATCTCTCTCTCTCTCTCTTCCTCCCTCTCTCTCTTCCTTTTTCGACGATGCTGATGCTATGGCCATTGTTGGGTTTTATAATCTTGGTGTATTATTGTAGTACGACCACTAATTTATGCATAAATTCCACAAAACGAGGGGTGCAAAGAACCTTTTTGAATGCAATATGTCAATATACTGATTATAGTAGTACCAATTTATTCCCACCTCTCTCTTTCCTTTAATGGTCTCTCCTTCCACTCGATATCTCACTATCTCTCTTCTCTCTCGAAAAAAAAAAAAAGGTTATGGGAAACCACTTTCAGCACCTGTTGATTAATCCCTAATTCTTCAAACCCTAAAGACATTCGTCAATCCCCCTTTTTTGGTAACCGACCTTGACTTATCTGGTCCGCCTCTATCTGTATATATATATATGTCTCTCTCTTGTTTGTCTATAAATAGATGTCTCCATGACTTGAAGGTTTTAATTTCTATTCTGGGTTGCTGAATGTCTGTTTAAGGTTTGCTTCTAGTATTGAATATTGATTCCCCTTTGAGTACAAATTTGTGTTTTTGTCTTAGTTTTTCATCTGGGTTTTACTAATTTTCTGATTAACCCATGTTATTAGAACTGTTTTTGATCTAGATTTATGGGTTTTAGCAGATATATGCACTGAATCTTCGCTATAATCTGTTCAAGAGCTTAGGATTCTGGTAGCTTTTTAGTTAAACTTTTTAAGTGTAGGTGTATGTTGCTTTGTTGTTAAAATGAAAATGAAAAGGGCGAGGGGAAAATGGAAAAATTTATCAGTTTGTGAATAGGACATCTATATTTTGGGTGCTTTGTTATCTAGGTATTTCATATTTTTTAGGCTTATACGTGTATGAGGACTCATTTCCTGAAATAGAAGAATCCATATCTTTTTGTGTCATTGTTTTAATCTTATGATGCTATCAGAGATGTGTTCTTTTTTATTCAGGTTCTAGTTGGACTGTCTTGTTTGGTTCCGGGTTTAGGATTAATATTTTGCAGCCCCTTGGACTTGGATGGTGTGAGAAAAGAAAAGAAAGGAGATTCTTTTTCACTAATTTTGATAACTTAAAGAGATGAGAGAAACTGAGAAACGATTAGGGGAAAAAAAGGGGGAAAAAAAGACGAATCTTGATTTGGTGCATTTTTGTTTCTCAACAAATCTCATCCTCGCCAGTTTTGGTGAGATTTGGTGAGAGACCACTTTCTTTCATTTCTCCTCCTTTCTCTCTTTCCAAAGGCCATCTTGTAACTCCCACCAGCACAAAATTTCACTATGCTTTCTTATTTGATGCCTAATGCCTTGTACTTGCTTCAATATTTGTTGATTAATGAGTGAGTTTGAATACATTTGTTTGAATTTGGTTTGCATACAGAGGTCTCATTGATGGTCAAGGGAAAAGAGAGAGAAAATAGGGAAGAGAGTGACTGTCTCGATGGATATTGCTACTGTATGAGCAAAAATGGTGGTCTTGATATAGATTTGCCACTAGAAAAGATGAAGATTTCCAAAACTAAAAACAGATCAGACCAGAACTGGCTTGGACTTTCTTCCACGGATAGCAGGGTTGACGGTCCATCAGTTATAGAACCTCAGGATGCAGATTACACAGTCATTCCTTCACTTAATTATGAGCTAGAGACCCTTATCTTGGCTCGAATTCCCCGGTCAGAGCACTGGAAATTATGCTTGGTGAACAAGAGGTGTTTATCTCTTTTGAAAAGTGGAGAGCTATTTAAGATTAGGAGAGAGATCGGAATCAAGGAACCATCTGTTTTCATGGCAGCCATAGGGGTGAACAACTGGTGGGCATTTGATTGTGAGTTCAAGACTAAGAGAAAACTGCCGTTTTTTCAAACAGATTTCTCTTTCACAAACACAGATAGAGAGTCGTTTTGTGCAGGAACCCATCTGCTTGTTTCAGGCAAAGAACTCGATGGTCTTGTAATATGGAGATACGAATTGGCTATGAACAGATGGTACAAGGGTCCTTCTATGATTAGCCCAAGGTGCTTGTTTGCCTCTGCCACGTGTGGCACCTTCGCTTTTGTAGCCGGTGGAGTTGGAATGGAGCCGAGCGGTGAAGTCTATGACACTGCTGAGAAATATAATCCAGAGACTAAATTGTGGGACCTCCTCCCGCGGATGAAGAAGAGGAGGAAGTTTTGCTCTGGGTGCTACATGGACAATAAGTTCTACGTGATTGGAGGGAGAAATGAGGACGGTGAGCTCACATGTGGGGAATTTTTCGACGTGGTTAGTAACAGATGGGTACTGATTCCGGACATGTTGAAAGATAATCCAGTTCTGAGTAGCCATTCTCCGCCTCTTGTTGCTGTTGTGAATAACGAGCTTTACTCTCTTGAAGCCTCTTCCAATCAACTGAAGGTGTATTTGAAGAGTAGTAATACCTGGAAGCAGTTGGGTTTAGTTCCGGTGAGAGCTGATTTCAGTAGAGGTTGGGGTGTTGCATTTAAGTCTTTGGGGAATGAGTTGCTTGTAATAGGCTCATCTTCTGCCTCTGATGGTGGGAATTACAGGGCTATCTACACCTGCTGCCCTGATCCTGATGCCGAAAAATTGGATTGGAAACTTGCTAACAGAAACATTAGTCAGTTCATTCTCAACTGTGCTGTTATGGTTGCTTAAAGGCAGAATTCTTGTTTCGGTGTCGAGTTGTGTGATTAGGTACCTGAATAAATGGTAGTTTGATGGAGTGGAGTGTTGGTGTAATCGTGTCGTGTCATTGAATTTGAACGTTTTAAGTGTCCCTGTTTTATGAACAATTGGCTGTATTTATTTGGGTTTTTATCGTGTTTTTGCGTATTTTGTTCTGTATTGTAGAAACATGAGGCAATCTCTGTGTCTACTTCAGCCTTGCAGTGTACAGAATGCTGACTTAAATTTCCTGTCTTGAATGTCAACTATGATCCGGTTGTGGTGTCCCAAAGTGGTATTGAGGCACCGGTGCCCCAATTTTACTTATCACAAACATTGGATCTACTTACTATGAATATAGACTTTACTTCCCATAAACATAGGCTTTACTTATCACAATTTATGGCCTATACGTGTGGTAAGTGTGATATGTTTTTGTGGTAAGTAAAACCTGTGTTCATGGTAAGTACAATTGCGCGGGAAAAAGAGCAAAACCATCCTCTTTCTTATGGTGGTTTTCATCTAATGGCTTAGATTTAGTGGGGCACCAATACCACTTTGGGGCACCATAGAAATATTCGTCAACTACGGTGTGTGTATGTGAACTTGAAAATAAAAGGCACTGACCCATTCCACAACACCTGACTTAAAGTTCGAAAAGACGCACAAAGACAGACTGTTCCACAAGGGGAGCACACATTTTTAAGTCAGGTTGTTCCAAAAAAAAAAGTTGGGTTGTTCCAAGCAATTTTTCCCAACTCAGATTGGGTGGGAAAGTGAAATGACATTCTTAAGTCGGGTCGTTCCAAGCAAATTTTCCAAAGTCAGTAGAACGATCAGTCTTTAGTTTACTCACTTAAAAGTGCTAAAGTCATTTTGGCTTAAGTCAGTCATTGCGGAACGACTAGCATTCTCAGATTAGTGAAATTTCATTGCTGCTCTCTGCATCTTCCCAGGAGTTTTGTTCTTCGATATCTAGGAAAGTGTCCCGGACTGCCGGACCTCATTGAGTTGATCGGGCATGGTAAAATCGGCAACTTTTTCGGAACTCACATCATCTATGATTCAGAATCAACTAAATGGGTAGTGTTTTCATCTAAATCATCTCACCCTAGACAGGTTAGATGAACTAATAAGCCAAAGTTTATGCTTCAGTTGACTTGGTACCAGTTAGATGAACTTACAAACAGGATTTGAACTTCCAATTCACCTGTTTTTCTTTGGTTTACCTTGAGAAAGGTCACGCAATAGGGGTGGGCAAAATAACCGTCAAATCGCGAATCCAGTCCAAATCAATCCAAACCGAAGGGTTTGGTTGGGTTTTCTTGTAATGTGGTTTGGTTCCGGTTTTAAAACATGAGAAACCGTGATAAATGATTTGGATTGTGGATTTACGTTGACAGTTCCGATTCCAAACCGATCTGATCCGTATAATATTTACATATATATATTTTTTATATATTACATGTGGAATTTGTTTCGATACATAAAATGGATTTTTTTTTTCCTAGTCAATTAGTACTAATTTCTTAATCTAATGCTTCATTCCACCACCCTATTCATTAACTCCCAAGATTAAACCCCTAAATTTCTATATATGTATTCGCATGATTTTAATACACTATAAATGCATAGCTTGGACTTAGTCAATTGGTTTCCTAATCTTTTTGCTTGTTAACTAATTTCTGAATCTAGTATTCTATTACATGCCCTTATTTCTTCACTGATTACTAGTAATCTACTCTATTTTAGTTGGTTGATGTTAGTGAGTTTTGATAATGTAAACGGAACTTGTTTTAATACAATTATGGGTTAGCTTATCTATGTAATTTTAAGTACTTTAAATTGGTTATGAAGATAATATCTCAATTTCAAGCGAACCGTGATTCAAAACCCAATCCGAACCGTATTTTAATGGTTTGGATTGGTTTGGTTCTCGAAATTCATAATCCGTAGGTAGTGGTTTGGTTCTTGGATTATTATAAAACCGGACCAATCCGATCCATGCTCACCCCCTACTATGTTGACCCTAAAACAAAAATGATTTCGAAAATTTGTCAAATCAAATGAAACCATCCGAGGGTATGTAAAATGGAAGTGGGGTATCCTTACCGCTAGAAGTATACTTTTACGACTAAGAGTTCAAACATATTTGAACCGTTAATTGCGTAGATAAACAGTTGAATTGGATGATTACAATCTTGCAGTGCTTGCTTTGAGGCAATACAGGTAAATGAGAAATTGTTTAGAGCAAATAATTGGTACACTAAAAAATACTATAGTGTAAATGAGAAATTGACTCTAAACATTTTCAATTTATAGTGGTGGAAATTCAAGTAAGATTATAATCTTTTTGGATTTTATTATGTGCTTATTTATCATTAACACTTAGATGACACATGTTCGGATGAAATTGTTGTGTCAATTGATTTCGAAATATCACGAACACCTTTATAAATGGTGTTAATCATTCATTTTAGTGGATTAAGGTTCGGACAAAATTTCCATCCTTTTAAATCTAACTTTACAGAGAACAAAGGTGCTTTGTTTCTCGGTACAAGGTTTTGGATTCGAATCACATCTAAGTCTCATTCCCTGCCCCTCAGATTAGCTTAGGTTAGGGCATCCTTATCAGACTCACAAAAAATACATCAAATTTAACCTCAAAAATACCTTTTATAAATTAGCAAGTCACTTTTCAAAAAACTCACAAAATCAGACTCACTATTCTAACTTCACTATATTAAACTATTCTCATTTTCTACTCCTACTCCCAAAAAAAAAAAAAAACATACTCAGACCAAGAGAGAAGTCAGGAGAGAGTGATGGAAAAGTAATTTGATGCGTGAACAGTGCCTACTCAATTTTGAGTAGGCACTGTAGCAAAGTTAAAGTTTTGTAAATTTGTTCATTCATTTGATGTGCCTGATTTTGGGGATTTTTTTTAGTTTGACTTAACAAATTAGCCACCAGGAGGGTTTGATGCCCCTGATGCTGATGCTCTTAGATTTAGAGTCTATTCCACTAACTCAAATAAGCCAAAAAATTTAGTTTATTCATAAAATCGAGACAATCACTCTCTCACAATGCATCACATAAAAAGACGTGAATACCCAAAAAACTGACTTAGTAGAACACCCCTGAGATTTTGACCAAGTTCAAAGGGTTTCTAAGAGCATAAAAGCTTCATTTATATTGGTATGAATCACCCCCAATAGACAAACTCTAATCTAAGCAAAAATTTGAGTAAAAACTTAATTAATGACATAATTGAAAATCATGTAGAGCAAAATAAGCCTTTAAAAATTCAGTAAAAGTTGAGTCCCACTTATTTTGGTTTAAAATATAGGTAAAATTCAATTTGATATAAATTTCAAACAAGAACTTGGGTAAGTTTAAAAATTTAAAGACCTTTAATTTCAAGTTTATAACTGAGTCAACTAACTGGGTAAGGGCTGGAGATACTCTTACAACATGTCGTGTGTGTGTGTTTTTGCCTCCGTTAGAGAAGTTAAGTAGGATCCTGGAGTTAGGGCTGTCCAGCGGATCAATCCGCCCAATCCGATCCGTCCGTTAACCCATCCATGAATGTAACGGATGGTTTCAGATCGAGAATTCCTTGTCTAGTGGTTTCGAATACGGTTCGGATCGGGTTTGATCCACTCGATCCGCTCAATAAACCTTCTTTAATCTGCCAAATCTGGAACCGATCCGTTAAATCCGTATCCGAACCGATCCATCTCTATGTCACCTACCGATGATTCCCGATCTTACAAACCATAATTCACTTTGAGCGGTTCGGATCAAATCCGTATCGGAACCGGCAAGATCCGATACATGGACACCCCTAACTGGAGTATTGTCGAATTAGAAGTTTAGGATTTAAACTGAAAAAGGAACAAGTAGGGGAGCAATATGAGATAAGAATCAAGTTCTTGGGTTTTCTTTGTAATTCTTGCAACACAATGTATTTTTGTTTCTACTCCTCAATTTCAACAGTCTATACGATCTGAACCAGCCCAAAATCAGACATCGAACAGGTTTCCGTCTCCCTCTCTCTCTCTCTGTGATCGTTTCTCTCTCTCTCTCTTTGTTGTTGTTTTTCGCTATGGGAATTGAGATGCTTAAGAATATGGTTGGGGTTCGTGAAGAAACACACCTTCAGGAGTGAATCAATTCAAGACTCAACTCAGCACTTATTTTGAGAGACTGAAGCGATGGCTTTCTATGCTTCTTTGCAGGGCCGGCCCTGATGCAGGTATTGGGTTTTCAAGGTACTGGTTAAAACTTAAGCAATTTGTTGTTTTACGTGGAGCATTGGCAGAGGCTTTTTGTGATAGTTAGGGTTTTGCTGGTTTTAGGGTTTTGGATATTTGAAATTTGAAGCGCAGTTATTTTTTTTCGAAATTATAGTAGTTGAAGGTTTTCAAGTTGGCTTCGTTTGAAGATTTTGGTGGGTAAACCCTAGATTTAGTTATAGGATGTCTGCAAATAGCAATAACTTTCCTGATAATGTTGGGGTCTCGTCCCCGTTTGGTAATGCCGAGACTGGTTCTTCAAATCTGCCCGCGAACCCTACTGCACATCTTCAATCACAGTCCCAATCTCGACTGGCAAACCTAGGTTCCCCTGCCAATCTGGAAAAAGCGCGTGACTTCAATCATTACGGGAATCAATATCGCGCGACACCTGAGTTAGAAGCGGCTGCCCGGACATTTGCCCTCCAAAGGCAAATTCACGAAGGATATCTAAAATCAAAAGAACATGCCGAATCCCAAGCTAAAGTTCTTGCCAAAGCCCAAGCTGAAGCAGCTCATTTACAATTCCGGGCTCAGTTACAAGCTCAGGGGATATATGTTCCCCCCGTGCCCACCACTTCTGGGACTGGTTACCCGGGTGGTTCCTCTTCACCCATGATTAACATACCAGGGAATTCGAGTTTGAAACGTGCTGCACCTCAGAAGCCACCTGTACGGCCCCCTGGCATCTCAGCTACAAATACAATGTCATCACCACTGAGAAATATGGAGCTTGCAAATGCTGCTGCTCGTAAAAAGAAGCAGAAGCTTCCTGAGAAACAGTTGCAAGAGAGGGTTGCTGCAATTTTGCCTGAATCTGCTCTTTACACCCAACTCCTTGAGTTTGAGTCTCGTGTGGATGCTGCTTTGATGAGAAAGAAAATTGATATACAGGAGGCCATTAAAAACCCTCCCTCGATTCAGAAAACACTTCGGATCTATGTGTTTAACACTTTTGCTAATCAGGTTCGCACAATTCCTAAGAAGCCGAATGCTGAGCCCCCTACTTGGACCCTCAAGATTGTTGGAAGGATCTTGGAAGAGGGCATCGATCCTGATCAAGCTGGGATGATGCAAAAATCGAGTTCCTTTCACCCAAAGTTCTCGTCTTTCTTCAAAAGAGTCACCATTTCCTTGGACCAGAGACTGTATCCTGAAAACCATATCATTACTTGGGATAGTGCTCGATCACCTGCGCCGCAAGAGGGCTTTGAGGTCAAGAGGATAGGGGATAAAGAGTTCACGGCTAGTGTACGGTTGGAAATGAGTTGTACACCTGAGAAATTTAAGCTTTCACCAGCTTTAATGGAAGTTCTTGGTATTGAGGTCGATACCCGCCCTAGAGTTATAGCTGCTATCTGGCATTATGTGAAGGCAAGAAAATTGCAGAACCCAAATGACCCTTCTTATTTTCATTGTGATCCGCCACTCCAGAGAGTATTTGGGGAAAAAGAGATGAAATTCTCCATGGTTTCATCGAAGATATCACATCATTTGTCTCCTCCACAGCCTATTCATTTGGAGCACAAGATCAAGCTTCAAGGGAATAGCCCAGCTGGAAATGCATGCTATGATGTATTGGTGGATGTTCCGTTTCCTATTCAGAAAGAACTGAGTATTTTATTAGCTAACACAGAGAAAACCAAAGAGGTTGAATCCTGCGATGAAGCAATTTGTGCTGCTATAAGGAAGATCCACGAGCACCGTAAGAGAAGAGCGTTCTTTCTCGGCTTCAGCCAATCCCCGGTTGAATTTATTAATGCTTTGATTGAATCTCAAAGCAGGGATCTGAAGCTTGTAGCAGGGGAAGCAAGTCGTAGTGCTGAAAAAGAGCGTCGCTCAGATTTCTTCAATCAAACCTGGTATGCTCATCAACTACTTGCTATTGACAGTATGATTATTTTTGTTCTCATATTGAAAAGCGGGGACAAACAACATGACCTTGACGGTTGAAAGATGTGTACAAATTTTGAAGTTTGGTTCATCTGCTGGTTTGAAACATTCAATATCAACATTTTTTTTTTCTTTTCATTGAAAGAATCTGGATATAAATATATACTGACATAGTTCTATGTCTGTATGTCATATGGATGTTCAGATATAGTTATGTTTATATTCTTCTCTTGATGCCTATGGTCAATTTACTAATTTAAATTGGGGTTTGGGATGGATGCAACTACTCTCTATGTTACATGGACTCGGGTACGAGTATCGGGTGCGGGTGCGGGTGCATGTCCAAGCGTTGGACCTTCCTAGACTTAAATCTTAGGATATTGGGATATGTGTCCCACAACGGGGTACGGGTACAGGGACACATCATGAACACCTGTTTGTAGTATATATTGCATGACTAGAGCAGGTTATATATTGTAAATTATACTTAGTAATGTATTCAAACAAGAAGAGTTAAGAAAAATGTGTTTTTCCTATGCATGTCCATGTGAAGGTCTAGAAATATCACTTTCCAAGCTAATTTGGTATTCTTTTTCTGTAAATATCATACAATTAGAGGATCCGTTTGTCCAAATTGGATACGCGTGTCGGACACATGACACGGGTACTGCAGCCAAAATGAAGGATCCATGTAACATAGACTACTCTGACTTGAATTTTGGACACACAATAGCAATCAGCTGCATAACGCATGTCTAATCATATGATTGAGTCTATCTGCCACATGTTAGTCCAAGGTCATTCCCGTTTTTATCAATCTTCTAGTTTAACTGTATGTTAGTAGCCTATAAACTGCGGGTGATTTCCATGATTTTCTATGTCAGCAGCAAGTGCATTTTCTTGAATATTTCGTGTCTGTATCTTGGGATCACCGTTACTTAATTTTTGTGGGTTAAATAGGGTTGAAGATGCTGTTATACGTTATCTGAACCGCAAGCCAGTCGCAGATGGCCCCGGAAGCACTTGAATTATGTATCATGGAACTGCTGATGGGCACTTCCTTTGAACTCAAATGTACCAATGTTTTTTCTTCTTTTCTCTCTTTTGGAAGTCCTTTGGAACGTTACTTTCACATTGTTGGACGGGGAGGAAAGTTGCTTACGTGTAGAACAAAATGTACTTTGTAGCTGTTTTAAGCTTTTCTTTGTTGTTACTGAGGTCCACAGTACTGTCATTATGCTAATTTTAACGGACCAGGTTTCATAGTTTATCTATTTGCAATGTCCAGATTATCTGTGATAGAAAGTCTCTTCCTCTCTCCCTCTCCCCTTCCATAAGGAATTTTTGTTTTGTTTTGTTGTTTCATAAGAATAAGCAATTTATGTGCTTGTTTTTTGATGCATTTTTTTGTGAATTGCACTCCAAGTTTTATTTGTTTTTTTGTGTTGTTTTATAAGCAAAGCAGTTTGTGTTTTGGTTGGTAGCCATTGTCATTATGTATGCCCTGCGCGGGGCTTTGTGAATTTGGCAATCTCCTTGTGGAGAACACCTGAATTTGGATCTTATGCTTGAGATGATTTTTAATAATATGGTAATGTCGTGAATTTCAAGAGATTTTTTTATTGGTTGGATAATTAGCACTGCCACAGACATTTAGACACAAATGTGTTTGGAACTGTTCAATTCACATGAATCTCTTCCACAATGCGTTGGTTGGGACTCATGTACATTGAATGGTTCCAGGCATAGATGTGTCGGGATGTCTGTGTCTTAAGCGTTGTTGGGTGGACAGTTGATGCTGTTTGATGCTACTTTGTGGAAGGTACAATGTGTGTGATAATTAAGACCTTGTAAATGGCATAGAAGACTGGAAATTGTCTGGAATCACCTGGAATTTGTTGTCCTTTGCCCTTCTCCTTTGCAGATCGCATTGTAGTGACATTATGTTCATTCTAGTTGGTATTGGCTGTCAAACCGACATTTTCAAACTGCGAGTTCAAGTCAATGTCAATATCCCAATTACAAGAGAGAAAGTTTATGGTGCCAGAAAAGGATTCACCCGTTGGACCCATTTTATGGGTGTCCTTTTCTGGTAGGATGAATTTCAACCGTCGGATGCATTTTATGGGTGATTTTCTTGGTTCCTTTTCTGGTGTTGTAGTAGACCTCATTACAAAATGGATGAATGTCACCCGTCGGATGCATTTTATAGGTGATTTTCTTGGTTCCTTTTCTGGTATTGTAGCAGACCTCATTACAAAATGCGAGTTTATTTGACATTCAAAAGGGTTATCATTTCCAGTTTCGGTTGTGCGGGTCATTTCCCTCTTCTTGAATAATAAATCATCACCTCGTTTCCATGCATATCTCCTCGTGGGCTTAATCACATAATGCGTGCTTCCAAAAAACCTCTTTAGAAATATCTTAAAATACCAAAAATTGTGAGAGCGATACTTGATAGCACGAGAAAAACAAAGATTACATTCATAAACATAATAAACTCACAAATGTAAGGATTTCATCTGAAATAATTATTTCGTCTCTAAATTTTGAAGGTTGGAGATTATAGAAGAATAGGTACTATTTCCGTTTTGTAAATTGCAAAAATAAAGTTATTTAATTTATTTTCTCTGGGCATCCCATTCCATTCACCACGTGTAAAATGTTTATTGGTAGTATTAAATGTGTAAGTATAAAGGAAGTTTCTGAATTAGCGAAAACATTAAATGTGACGGTAAAGTTTGAATTAGTATGAGTAATCTTGTTTTGAATTAGTATGAGTAATCTTGTCCGAACACCGGAGTTATCTCGTGGTTTGAAGTTTGCACTAAATCGGTGAACAATGGGAATCGATCAAAAAAGGAAATGGGGGAGGATTGGTTTTGGTTATGCGGCTTGCTATAAACTCGCGTCTGGAAAACAAAATTTTGACTTCGACTAAAAATCGCATTTCCAAGATGGGAGGTTGCGCTCAATATAAAAGGCCCCGTAAAAAGTGGAAGCAGAGTACAACACACCGTCCAGCTTCTGTCTGAGAAAAATGGCGGGAAAAGAAAACACCGCCGAAGCTTGTGAACCAGCGCCACTGAAATCGTCGCCGCTTCTGCCGTCGTCTTCGCAATCGGGAGGAGAGAAGGAGGTCAGTTGGAGGAGAGAAGTGGATACGAAGCTGAAGAGGCTCCATTCGCTTCTCTTCGGAGCTGATTTGGCTCTACAGAAGGGAGATTTCAGTTCTGCCCTAGTGCTTGGCCTCCGCCTCCTCGGCTTCCTCGACTCCAATTCTACCACCGACGTTGATGAGGCTTTCATTCGACCTATTCGCTGTGATGCCTTGTCCAAAATCGATACTGCTCGTCGCTCCCTCTTTCCTGAATCAGATCGGTACTCTCTCTCTCCCTCTCTGTATGAATGTATGTATGTATACATGGGTGTCCATTCAGAGATAGACTAGTACACACATAAGTGCGAGGGCGGATGAACTATCCAAACTGTGGTTTCGAGCTCATTTCGAATCGGTACAAACAAACCAAGCTCGAAAGAACTACTGCACAGCTCGTTTGACTTAGGATGGAGATCTGTTCGCGATTGATGCTCGTTTGAGGTCGGATTGTCTCATAAACACACCAAGCTCGAACTTATTTTTGACACTGGTTAAGTTTTCAAACCAAATTTGAGCAATCTAACTGTTTGATTGTTCAGTCCATTGTAAGTCCTAGTAAGTGCACATCTAAATGTGTAGGTAATTGGCAAATAGAGACGTTAAATTTATTGTCTCGTTACTAGAATTATGAGAAAAGAAACTGTGATGTGGTGTCATTTTTTGATTTATAAACGTGGAAATGGAACTTCTATAGTAGGAGTATTATTTTTAATGGGGCATTTGACATTTGGAGCTCTTTATATTTGTGGATTAATAAACTTCCGGATGACAGCAGGAATGGTAGTTTACTTAAACCTAGAGAACTACACAAGGAACTTAAAACTGCGGTTGGTCCGGTGGATTGTTTCCAAGGGAAGAACAGATTGCTGTTAAAAGTGGACAATGGTATGGGATGACGAAGCTTTCAATCTTCAGGAAAATAGTTGATAAAATATAGGCTAATTTGGGTGGATTGGCACTTAATGATGTAGTAATCCCTCGAACATGTACTCAACATTGAGGAATGGCTTTACTTTCTGAACGTTTCCTACGCTGCTTAATTTTCTATGTATATTTGAATCACTTACTCTCCTTAGTTTAACTATTGAGAAGATATTTGATTTCGTCAATTATATTGCATAATTGACAACTTTGTATGTTCCATATGTCTCCAGCCAAGCATTTGAACAAGCTGGAAGAGACCCAGGCTGTGTTTTTGGCAAGCGTGGAAATATGGACTTGGAAAAAATTCAGCAGTCAAAGTACTTTCAAACCCTTTTTCAGCCGTCTAAAGGAAGAAATTCGAATGAATTGGTATGCATTTCTACACCACTTCATCGAGCTCCTGCACATCCACAATTAACTACTATACTGTATTTTGTTAAATTGATTATTGCGAGTAGCCTTTGAGAATGAGCTGAGCCATGACCTTAGCTTCCTTGATTATCTATTAGCATAATTCCACAGCTCATGACGATCACTATTTGTTTCAGGGGAATCCATTTGACAGGCCGGACAAGATAGGTTCCAAGACCTCAAAAGTTCTGGTACAAGCAAAGTTGACATCTATGTATGGAAACAGTATCTCCACAGGAATCACTAGTCCTCCATCCAAGAGTTCTCTGAATTCTAAAATGAACGGTTCCGAGGACTGCACTATTGTAGAAAAAGCTCACTCATACCGCAATCTTCCCAAAGTTCAAGGTACCTCTACATTTTCGTCACTCGAGGAGGAAGAAAGAGCTCATGTGAGTAGTAATGGTACAAAACGTACTCACATGGAGTTCAGTAGCCCAAGAAATGAGAATATTAAGTCTCCAAAATTTGATGAAGAAGCTAACACTGACGTCTCTGGCAATGGATTTGTAACTGCCCGGGCAAAATTGGTAACTACTTCTTATTCACGAGACATTTTTTTTGGTTCTGAAAGCTACTACAGTAGACAACGACAGAAATCAGATTGTCGTCATTTGTTCCTTCTCTTACTCTTTGCGACCAGTTAATTGCACTCTGCATGTAACTAGAGACACCAATCGGAAGGGGTCCAACTGAAACATCAAGCATGCACGACTGATGCATTCACCAGTATCTTCCTGTGCTGAGATTAGCTTAGAAGAAGCTTGACTGCAGTAATTAAATTTCCTTTTAATCTAGTTATGCTGACATAGAAATCCAAAGAAGCTGGATTGTACACTAACCTCAACTCTCTTAATAAACATCTGCTATGGAAGCTTACTAGTATTGACATATTGTTTCATGCCATCTAATATTGTTGGCAAAGGAACGACATCTTTAGAATATTTATGATCAGCATTGCCATATCAAAAATTGCCATGCTCTACTTGGTTTTTTCAGAAGTATAAATGCCATTCTCTTAGCTAAGTTCATTACCTTCACTGTAGGAAATGGATGCAAAGCAAAAGCGAGGGTTAGGGGGATCACCAAGTGCTTCTGTCTCGCCACAAAGTGATAACTATGGAACCAATAGAGGTTACGGTGCCAGATCTTATGGGTTTTCACGCCGTGGCATTCGTGGTAGTTTTGTGCCCCCTATTAGATCTAATGGGGGTAATGCGGGTAATATGACTTCACGTGTTACAGGGAAAGGTGATGATGCATTGGACGACTCAATTAAGAGATGGTTAGTTTTTTACCTGTTTTTCTTTCTCCAGAAACATGGGTTAAACTCATCCTTTGTGGGTTAAACTCAACCTTTATATAAACGGTTCCTTATGTTGCAAGTCCAATGGCATCCCCCAACCCTCCACCCCAATTCTGATTTTTCAATTGTGAGCATTATCCAGTCATTTTCGTAACTTAAATTCTCCTCATGATGTTTCAGTATGGACATGCTATGCGGTCCTGATGGAGAACTTCCTGAAAAGTTGAGGAATTTAGAACCTCGTCTGATTGAACATGTCAGTAACGAAATCATGGATCGGGATCCAAAAGTTCGTTGGGATGATATTGGTAAACTATGATACTTCAGACTCTTAGATGCTCTGGTTCTTTTGTGATAGTTTCTCATAATTGCGTCTACGCGTCAATACTGCAGCTGGATTGGACCATGCTAAGAAGTGTGTCACGGAGATGGTGATATATCCCTTATTACGTCCTGATATTTTTAAAGGTTGTCGTTCTCCAGGACGAGGTCTTCTCCTGTTTGGTCCCCCAGTAAGAATTTATAAAATATGTAGGCATGGAGCCTTGGATAATAATTAATAAGTATCACAATGCTTGGATAAAAATATCACCATTATATTTTTTGCCACTTCCATGTCATATCTTAGGGAACAGGCAAAACGATGATAGGGAAAGCAATAGCTGGAGAGGCTAAAGCAACCTTTTTCTACATATCGGCTAGTTCATTGACAAGCAAATGGGTACGTGTCATTTCCGTGATTATGCATTACTGGTTTGAAGCCCCCAGGAAAATTTTGAATGATTCTTAACTTTGTTAAAACTTGGGTAAGTTCATTAATCAATTCTGCAAATGTTGCCAAAATGGTCAACAGACTTTTGCTTACTGAATTAGATGGTTGTGTACTGTTATGTTCAACCTTTTCCATTGCTTCCTCAAATTATTCCTAAGTTTCTGATTGTGGGAGCCAAGTAACTCTAAAATTATGGGTTTGTTAATATTTTCTGTCTCATGAAAAAGTTTCGTAGCTAGGTCATATGATTGGTTATATATGAACCCAAGTTGTTCCAATATAACAAGATGCCCAAGCTGATTCTTTGCTTTGGCAGTTCTCGAGCAATTAGAAGATAAAACAAGCATTCAATTCAAAATGCTATGACTGCATAGTCAATTACCTGATTGATGTGACTGAAATGCATGAAAGTCGTCATTTTAATTTCAGTAAAGATTACCCTTGCCTTACAAAACTCAGAAATAAGGTAAGCACCTCAAGTGCTGGTTTTCTTCACCTCTTAATAAGGTTTACCTATATACCATAGACTTTAGCCCAGCGATTGGAAATCTGCGGCAAGTAGTGCATTATGACATGTGAACAAGATATCAAAGCTGCTTTATTTCCCGCACAGAGAGAAATCTATTGCATTCTGCTCATAAATGTCCATTGGTGGTTTAGATTGGCGAGGGTGAAAAGCTAGTGAGGGCACTTTTTGGAGTTGCCTGTTGTCGCCAGCCAGCTGTGATATTTGTTGATGAAGTAGATTCGCTTCTGTCTCAGGTATACTCTGATAGTAACTAAAGACTTAGAGGGTAACATGGGGTATGTTGCATCAGCTGAACTTCAGTATGTTCCGCTGGTTCCTTTGATACATGATTCAAAGCACATAGATGGGACATCGTGTGCCATTTACTGAAAGGGCATACAATCTATGTTTGTTTAAGATCATCCTCGTGGTTTAAGTGAACACTTCAGTTTTCCCTGTAGTTGCCCACTGTGTTTTGAGTGTCAAAAAAGATGTTCAGTTAAGGAATTCTAAATGGTTGCAGCGGAAGTCAGATGGTGAACATGAAGCAAGTCGACGGCTCAAGACACAATTTCTCATTGAAATGGAAGGGTTTGATAGTGGGAGTGAGCAAATTCTGCTTATAGGTAAAAAATTGAACTGGTGACTTTCCCTATATTTTCATCCAGGAAATTTTTGGAACTTCAGTCTCTTGATCCCAAGGACTTATTTTTAAGTCACTGGCTTGCAGCTGGAAGCCATTACCAATCTTGATCGTCTTTTGTAGACGCCCATGTAAATGACGTACTCCTAGATTCCTGATCCTTCCATGAGCAAAAAATCCATGCTCCGAGTTCTAGTAAATGGTGCCACAACTTCGCCTGAGGCCAACTTCTAAGAACATCAATATCCTAGATCATCCATAACTGTAGTTGATGATCTTAGAAGTTTGAAATTATAATTCTGATTTCCACCATCTACATTTCAAACAGAAAGTTGGAAATGATTTATGGATGATTCATTTTTTTGAAAAGACGTACTCTGATTTAGTCCTCTAAATAATTTGTGTAGTGGCTGCGTAGTCTTTTAACAAGCTGGTATCTTATCCAGGAGCAACTAATAGACCCCAAGAACTTGATGAAGCAGCAAGGAGGCGACTTACAAAGCGCCTTTATATTCCTCTTCCTTCCTCAGGTACAATTTGAGCCCTCCGACTTTTGTACCTCTACAGATCCCTTGAATAAAAGCTTATGGATTTTACTTGAAATGAAGATGCCAGAGCTTGGATTGTCCGTAATCTCCTAGAGAAGGACGGATTATTTAAGTTGTCAAAGGAGGACATTGACACCATATGCAAGTTAACTGAAGGTCTGTGCTTTTACGGTTCATTGTTCAACTTCAACCCATTGGCTTCTTCGCTCTGTGACTCCTTTGAATGTCGAACTTTAGCATTTGGCCTTTGGTTCTTTTTATTAATCCCTAATTCGCTCCTCATTTAATCTATTTATTTTGTATTTTTTTCAGGGTATTCAGGATCAGACATGAAGAATCTAGTGAAGGATGCTTCGATGGGCCCGCTAAGAGAGGCTCTGAGACGGGGTATAGAAATTACACAGCTGAAAAAGGAGGATATGAGGCCTGTTAATCTTCAGGTAATAACATGTAATAAGCTGGGAGAGTACTCACACTCACCCAAATAAGTGCAACAACTTCGGTCATTTTGTGATCCGAATAAATTTAGTTGCCTTTTGTTTTTTCACATGGATTACCAATCGTCAATTCATAGAGCTAATTTGCTCTTTTTCTGTGTGTGCAGGATTTTGAGGATGCATTACAAGAGGTGAGGCCTTCTGTTTCTTTGAATGAACTCGGTATATACGAGGAGTGGAACAAGCAATTTGGAAGCTTATCAATGTGAGTATCATTTTAATTAATGAGAAATAGAATACAGAAATAATAGCTACGTTATATACTAACTTCAAGCAAGATCAACCAATGTAACATTCACTGATGTTGATTTCTGTTGTGACATGTATTTTACATCCTACTCACGCATTTCAGTACCGGAAATAGTCATTTTGGTCTTGTTTGCCATGTATTAATCAATATGAAGCCAAGAAACACGGATTCGGACGCAAGACACAAACAAGGTACGTCATTTTCCAAAACTTAGGACGTGGGCACGTTAGCGTTTAGCAATATGTTGTAACTAATATGAAGTGTGAACAATATAATACTCCTATATGTATATATTTATGTATGTTACAGGCGTATGTTACAAGCTTGTTTTGTCAAAAATATTCTTCCAGTCAAATTAGGACTTAAAAAACCTGAAATTATATGGACATTAAGAAGATGGAGTATCAATCTACCAATCACTTTTTGACATTGCACGAATTAAGAATCCATAGGACCAAAGACTTGCAGCCTAACGGTTATCTCCTGGTTCTCGCACCAGCGAGACCAGGGTTCGAGCGTTAGCAGAGGCGTTTGGGGTCCTGGGTTATGGATAGCTTCTAGATTCTCTATGGACTAACTCACTAACTCCCTCGCTAACCCTCATTGATGTATATCAAATGGCAAAAAAAAAAAAAAAGAATTAAGCATCCATAGCAATTTTAGATCCGTCTGAATTTTCAAAATGCAATTTACCGACTCACGTGTCCTTGTGTGTTCTCACCATTTCTTTTTTGTGTTCCCAGTGGGTTGGACCGTGTCCAACTAGAATAAAGATAGCAAAATAATACACGTACTTAAGCCTGTCTGACACGTGTCAAGAATGTGTCATATGCCCTGCATGGGGCACGAATACGCGAGATGGGTGTTGTTAGGAATCGAACAACGCATTCAATCCCATAATGCAACGTCCCTACGGATCTTGGGATACTATGATCACAAAAATCGCAAAAGCAAAAAATAAAATAGTGTGTAAAAACAGAAACAGGGAAGAACACACAGATTTACGTGGAAAACCTCAAAGTGAGGAAAAACCATGCGGAGCCACACCAGTCCATTAAAAATCAAATAATAAATGGAGTCCAAGTCTTCTCTTAGAGAAGTTTTCTCCTGCCTCCTCTCATGTTTTCTCTCTGACTTTAATTTACAATGCAATTGCAATATAAATAGGCAAAGCCAACTGGCAAAAAAATTACGCCTAAACCCCTGGACTTTGCTGAAAGTTGTCTTCACCCGAACAAACATGTTTGTGCTTATTAACTACTATGAAGTATACCACCGATGGTGGTAGCCTGGTGGGTACGTAGGGTGCCTCACATTCCATGGGAGACTCGGTTTCGAGTCTAGCCAGTGTCAAAGGATTGTGGGGTACACATTTATGTCCACTTGTACTTAGGTGGTGCCGTGGTGTCGGCATGTCCTCACCGACAGTAGCTATGGCTCGAACTGAACATTCCACTGGCGGGTTGGGAGGCCCTATGGTCACGCCCAAGGAGAGTTGCTACGCTAGTTGCCCCCTCTCACCCTTTCGGTTATCCCAAAAAAAAAAATATATACTACGTATGAAGTATGCGTAAAATTCATGTCGAGCTGAAATTGTTCCAAACTGCATGACGTTAAAAAAAACCTGGCTTGCGATTTTACGTTTGACTGGATAAAACCCACGTATTAACTTGTAGTATAGTATTTTTTTTTTAATTGTTTCTTTTCAATTGTCCATCTGGTTTGCATTAAATTCCTTCCATCACAAGTTGCCACAGCTGACCATAATTAACCATTAGTATAGCTTTGAAGAAAGATCAAACCCCAGTCTAAGATCGTTAGTCTTAGACTCTCGGTCTGCCTCGTGGTCACGTGCAATTTTTTTTATGCGGTCAATAAAAATATGGACCATTCAATTTTGTGCTCATAAATAAATAAACAAACGCAAATGCTTATGGCATCACAAGGAGAGAGGATAATTGTTTATTAACACATGCCTGGTGGTCTCGGGTGGGACTTACGGGTTTGTTCGCTCCTGAGGTTTCATATTCGATTATCCTCAGCATCAATTCTTGGAACCATTTTACCTCATGTGTAATCGTGAAAAGGCCAGGTTGTAGGGATATTAGTCTAAAGTATGCGGAAGGTGTCCCGAGACACCTGCATTATCGAAAAAAGAAAAGGAAATTAGACAAGTAAGCTAGGTGCTTACATGGTGTGCTTTGGACAAGGGAAAAGACCATGAACTTCCGTGGTGTGATTGTTTCTTAGGGGTTTTTCTTCTTCGTTTCTCGGGGTTGTTTCACATAACTTATTTGTGCGACTTTTTAAACTTTTTATATTTTTAGAGTTTTGTATTTGTAACGGTGCTCATAAATAAATAAACAAACCGAATAAAGAATATATGTCGTGACCCATATGGTTGTAACTTCATGTGCTTTAAGAGTTCTGACTAGTTCCCAAGGAAAGTGCTGGCAGGAAAAGTCTGGCCAATGAAAGATACTCATCAGTAGTAGTTAAGAAACACAGCCAGCATGACGATCCGGAATTTTTAGGTTGGGTGAGCGAATAGTACAAGGGTTGTGTCATGTATTAGAATGATGACACAATACCGAACACAGTCTCTCACATACATATGGATTCCACGTAATAAATGTATGTGAGACTACCGTATATGTGAGAGGTTGTGAGAGGTGTTATATTCGGATGGTTGTGTTCTCTCATTTTTTAAAATATTATATGCGACATTAATTCTGTCAATAGAAGTTGTAAAAATACTTCAAAATCGAGTATTATATATTTGTTTGCTCAAAGTATTTCTAAAAACAACCTTATTTCTCCCAAAACTCTTGGTTGGGTGGATTTTGGATTGCGCAAAATGATGTTGGGGGCAAACATGTATGGTTTTTGCCTTTTTGAGATAAAAATTAATATAGTTCTAGTGAAGATAAAAATTACAATATAGTTCTAGTAAAAAGTAAAAATCGCGGCAAAGATGTCATCCACAGTTAGTTCGTCCTTGAATGGCGGGACTTTTGCCTAGGATTGGCCTATGTACTTCGTGGGCGATGAAAATCGAACAGATACAACGCTAATCAATAATAAAATTGAAGTGAATAAAATTAATACCTAATTGTAAAAAATGTAGGATAAGCAAAGCCAACATACCACAAGAAAAAAGTGTGATTTTTATTTATTTCTTTATTTAATAAAACTCAAGTCTCCACCATCCGAAAATCTTTTACTCAAAATTCTCATTCCACCCTATGTGTTGTCTCTCTCACTCTCTTTCTCTCAATTTCCACCCCTTCCCCACGTTTTCTCTTTCCTCAGTGCTCTCCCTCTTTCCTCTCTCACTCTCTCTTCCAACCCCTCCCTCACGTTCTCTCTCAATTTGTTATAAAAAAAAACTTCCTCTATCCCATTTTAGGTCGACTATTTTATTTTAGGTTGTTTCGTGTTTTGAAAAGTTAATGGGTAAAAGTTTATACAATTGTTATTTTGTCATTTTGAAAAGTTAGTTATTGGGTAAAGAGTTAGTAGGTAAAAGTGGAGAATAATTTTGAAAAGTAAAGGTAAAAGTTGATGTGATAATTGTAAAATTGAGATAAAAATTGATGTGAAAGGTGTAATGATGACATCTTTTTAATAAGTTAAATTTACGAAACAACGTATTTTAAAAGGAACAGAGTGTAGAATTATAATGCTTGAGAGACACTAACACATTTGTACATAGTATTGATTGATTGCTTGTAACTACGCATAAATTCAAATCTTCCGAAAGTACCAAAAAAAAAAATAGTAATAATTTCATCTCTTATGTTCCGAAGTACAAAAAAAAAAAAATTTTTTCATCTCTTTTTGTCGTATATAAGCACATGTGAGCTTGGAAGCCAAAACAAATTGTCCTATACTTGTACCGGTTTAAGAAACTCAATCTCAACCGTTAACTTCTATCAGTAATAATTTGATCAATTTTCTACAATCATGGGTTCCTGTCTCCTGCGAACAAAAACCTTGAAACCACCGGCCATATGAGCTGTCAACATTGGCACAAAGACTGGACTATGCAAACCGGCCGGTCTAATCTCGAACCGCTTAAGTATTGAAGCCACAACATACTTCATTTGAATGAGTGCCATTTCTTTCCCAAGGCACACTCTCGGACCGGCTTGGAAAACCGGAAACTTATATGGCCATACCTTCTTCAACCCACCTCTCACCTCTTTCTCCGGTTCAGGAAACCATCTCTCCGGTTTAAACTCCAACCGGTCCTTACCCCACAATGCCATCATCCTCCCCATTCCATAAGGGAAATAAGTCACCCTGTCTCCGGCGCGGACCGCGGTTCCGTCCGGCAACGAGTCGTCGACGATAGCGTGCTTCGAGTCCCAAGCCACCGGAGGGAAAAGCCGCATCGATTCGCAGAGGCACGCCTCCAAGTACCTCATTTCCTTGAGTGTTTCGTAACTCGATAACCTCTCATCTTCAACAAACCCTAGCTCCCGAACCACGTCTCGTTCGACGTCCCGGTTTTGAGAAAGCATGTAAAAGAGCCACGTCATCGCCGCCGAAGTCGTGTCCCTTCCGGCCATTATAAAGCTTATCGCCATGTCTCTCAAGAACACCCCATCATGCCCTGCCAATATCATTTTTGACAAGAGATCTTCACCGTCTAAAACACCCTTCCTCTTGTCACGTATGATCTTCGCGACGAATGCTCGGATTTCTCCAATGGCTTCCTTGAGTCTTCTTTCTGACCCAAGTCCAAGCATTCTCTTCACCTTCCATATCACAGAAACCGGTTCCAACGCCCGTTTCGCGCTCATCGCCGATGCCACATTGAAAGCGCTCGCGAGCGACGAAACCGAGAGAGAAGGATCCAGACAACAAGGATCAATCCCCAATGAAACCCTACAAATGATATCGAACGCTAGTCCTCTCAGCAGCTCCTGCAAATCCACAATCTTTTTTTGATCATCACCTCCCATTGCAAAAGACTCCATGATAGGTAAAAGTTTAGATTCCACCTCCTTCTCCAAGGTGTTCACGATATATTCCTGTAATGATCTAGCACTGAACTCATGGCTAGCTAACTTGCGCTGGGTGTACCACAGCTCCCCATCCACATTGAATATCCCACACCCAAGAAAGTCGCCCAGGATTTCAGTAAAAGCCTTGCCTTTTGGGTAGTTGCTGAATCTTGTTTTCAGCACGTGCTCCACGTTTTCTGGGTTGGCCGTGACGATGGTCCGGCGGGCACCGAGCCGTCGGATCACGATCGTCTGCGTCGGGGACTCGGAGAGGAGATCGGTGTACCAGTCCAACAGACGGTGGCTGTTCTTGTAGAAGGAGAGTAGGCATCCGATGATCGGATACGTCGGCGGGCCGTGGCCGGAAAACTTGCGGCCTCGCCGGAAACTGCATGAGATTGTGTGCAGTAGGTAGAGAGAGATGGAGAGGATGGTTATCAATAATGGGTGTGTAATGAATAGATAAATTGACATGCCAACCATATTTGTAAACCGAACTAATATGAATGGGTGGTGGGAGTGGTGAATATCGACTATTATATATAGTCCAATGTGCGTATTAGGTTAACGTGATTTTGGATCTTTATGAGACACGAAATTAGACAAGTGGTTGGCTTGGTCGTCTCGGGTGGGACTTACGGGTTTGTTCGCTCCTGAGGTTTCATATTTGATTATCCTCAGCATCAATTCTTGGAACCATTTTACCTCACGTGTAATCGTGAAAAGGCCAGATTGTAGGGATTAGTCCAAAGTATGCGGAAGCTGTCCCGAGACACCTGCGTTATCGGAAAAAGAAAGAAAGAAAAGGAAATTAGACAAGTGAGTTGCTTACATGGGGTGATTTGGACAAGGGAAAAGACCATGAACTTCCGTTTTGATTGTTTCTTAGGGGTTGTTCTTCTTCGTTTCTCAGGGTTGTTTCACAGAACTTATTTGTGCGACTTTTTAAACTTTTTGTATCTTTAGAGTTTTGTATTTGTTCGAATTTCGGTCGTTATTTGTAAACCGAACTAATATGAATGGGTGGTGGGAGTGGTGAATATCGACTATTATATATAGTCCAATGTGCGTATTAGGTTAACGTGATTTTGGATCTTTATGAGACACGAAATTAGACAAGTGGTTGGCTTGGTCGTCTCGGGTGGGACTTACGGGTTTGTTCGCTCCTGAGGTTTCATATTTGATTATCCTCAGCATCAATTCTTGGAACCATTTTACCTCACGTGTAATCGTGAAAAGGCCAGATTGTAGGGATTAGTCCAAAGTATGCGGAAGCTGTCCCGAGACACCTGCGTTATCGGAAAAAGAAAGAAAGAAAAGGAAATTAGACAAGTGAGTTGCTTACATGGGGTGATTTGGACAAGGGAAAAGACCATGAACTTCCGTTTTGATTGTTTCTTAGGGGTTGTTCTTCTTCGTTTCTCAGGGTTGTTTCACAGAACTTATTTGTGCGACTTTTTAAACTTTTTGTATCTTTAGAGTTTTGTATTTGTTCGAATTTCTGTCGTTATTTGTAAACCGAACTAATATGAATGGGTGGTGGGAGTGGTGAATATCGACTATTATATATAGTACAATGTGCGTATTAGGTTAACGTGATTTTGGATCTTTATGAGACACGAAATTAGACAAGTGGTTGGCTAGGTGGTCTCGGGTGGGACTTACGGGTTTGTTCGCTCCTGAGGTTTCATATTTGATTATTCTCAGCATCAATTCTTGGAACCATTTTACCTCATGTGTAATCGTGAAAAGGCCAGATTGTAGGGATTAGTCCAAAGTATGCGGAAGTTGTCCCGAGACACATGCATTATCGAAAAAAGAAAAAGAAAAGGAAATTAGACAAGTGAGCTAGGTGCTTACATGGTGTGATTTGGACAAGGGAAAAGACCATGAACTTCCGTGGTGTGATTGTTTCTTAGGGATTTTTCTTCTTCGTTTCTCGGGGTTGTTTCACATAACTTATTTGTGCGACTTTTTAAACTTTTTTGTATTTTTAGAGTTTTGTATTTGTTCGAGTTTTGGTCGTTATTTTATACTTTTTCGATTACTCTCATCGAGACAAAACTACAGGATGCGATTTTTTTAAAAAAAAATAAAGAAAAAAACTAAAAAGTGTAAAAAATTAAAGGGAAGAAGGCTTTAGTAAACTATTAGTGGGAAAATTGGAGCGTGCCCCTGTGAACTGGTCTACCTAAGTTTCCTTGAACCCACTAATAAAAATAACTATTATTATTATTTAATTCAAATTTCTTATTGGAATGTCATCGTAGCCAAGTCTGAACTCCAAATTTCTTATTAGAATCTCATCGTAGCCAAGTCTGATTTTAAGACTGGGTTGACGTGATAGATTACGGTCCTAACAAGGGAGAATGATTTTTTTTACCTACATTAAAATTAAAGAGGGTGAACGTTGCTCTCAAATTATGATTGGTGGAAATAGTGAAGGTTCCATCACAAACTAATTCCATTATTTTTAAAAAGTGTATTGATCCCGTGGAACTTATACAATTTCCACCAATTCAAATAAGGGTAATGTTCACTTTCTTTAAATGGGGTGAACAATATTTCACTCAAAAGGAAATGAGTGTTACCTATTTATACGGGGTGTGGGGGCATCAGTTCTGGGGCGAATCTCAATCACAAACTAACTCAATTATTACCAAAAGTGTATTGATCACGTTCCATCACAAACTATTATTACCAAAAAGTCACTACTACAAAAATGTATAAAGATCACGTTTCAAAAAGAAGAAAGATCTCAGTTTTTGTAAAAGCGTGATAAAAAAATAAGAGTTAGATTTTTTATCACGGTTAAGTACATAAACCGAGATAAAAGAGAGTTTTAATCTCGGTCATCTATGAAACGTGATTGAAAATAAAAATAAAATTAAGCTTTAATCTCAGTCATTTAAAAAGTGTGATTGTAAGTAAGATGAGATAATTTCATATTTATTTTTAATCACGTTTTACAGATGACCGAGATTAAAACTATATTTCATCTCGATTTATGTACTTAACCGTGATAAAAAATCTAACTCTTATTTATTTTAATCACGCTTTTACAAAAACTGAGATTGTTCTTATTTTTTCTGTCTTGTTAAAGAAAGCTCAGAATGTGATGGATATTGAAG